>NDXZ01019223.1:0-16140 GCA_003055125.1 Paykullia maculata
TTAAAAGACCTTAATACTAAGAGAGTTTGATAAGATGTGAAAGGTTTAGCATCTGAATAATTTTTGCTATTTTTAAGGTTTTATATTTCTTATATGTATTTTTTTTTAGCATTATCTCCTAAAGTAAAAAAGTTATTACATTTGAAAAAGAAAAATCGTTTTGTTTTATCTTTAACAAATAATTCATTTTCAAGACAGCTTCCTTATTCTTCTTTTCGTTTTACTAAAGTTTATTCTTTTTTGCTTTCTAACTATTCCGGAAATATAATATATTCATGTTGTATCCATTCCATTCTATTTACTTTATATGCTGTTTTATACTACTTAGTAGCTTTAAATGACATTTCATTACACTGCAGTGCACTTACTCTTTCATTTATTTATTTCATCTTAAGCTTAAGTTGGTCTATTAATCAGTCTGTGTTTTATTTTTTTTTATTCTTGTATTTTTTTTACTGTTAAACTTATGCTGATTAAAATACTTAAATTGACCTAATTTTTAAAGTTATTATTTTATTTTTGTTTTGAGTTTAAAATTGTGTTTCATGTTTTTATCAATTTTTATTATTAAATAAGTCATTCTGTTTTATATCTTTAGAAAGCCAAGAAAACAAAATTTATAAAAATTGGAATATTCTAGGAAAAAATCTCCAAACTATAAAAAAAATATTATAAAAGAGAAACGTTATTTTTTGTTAAACAAAAGAAAAAAGAGAATTAAATTGTTCAGCTATTTAAGAAAGAGTTCAGAATCTCTTTTTGCCACTATCTCTTAATAAATTGTTCTTTTTATATTGCACTTATCTTGAAAAATGTTTCTCTTAAGAAACTCTATTTTTTATTGTAAATTTTTTTAATTTTATGTAGATAGTAGTATATATTTTTTTTATATATAAAAATACTTTTACACTACTTTGGGCTCTGTTTCCTCATTACGCCAAAATTGAGTGGCTTCACTGCCTTAATTTTAAAACGGTTGAAGTGAATTTAAGGATAATTGTTGCTTTTCAAACAAAACAACTAAATAAAAAAAGTTTTTATTAGATTTTCTGGACGTTTTCTTATTGTTCTAAAATTGTTATTTTGAAGAGTTTGCAAAAACAAATTTTACAATTTTTTTTACTGTTTTTAAATATTCTTAAGTTTTGATTTTTTTTTAAGAGAAAGTCATTTCTTTAGTTTTTGACAAAACAAAATTATAAAATGTTTTTTTTTTGCACTAATCTGGTTCTTCATATTTTAAAGAGGTAACGTTTGTTTGTTTGTTTGCATGTAAGGGCTTAATTTCAAAACTTTTTATTCGATTTTTATCACAGGAAGCAGGGAGTACGTAAACAAATAAAAAATTGTGTTGGTGCTCGAAATGCCGTTAAGGCATTGAACATAAAACATATTTAAACACTTAATTTTAAAATTGCCCTAAAAAATCTTTATATTTTAAAAATTGATTTTTTATAAAAAAAAAACGGTTATTGTATCCAAAATTGCAACCAACAATTCTAAATTTATAAGTGTGAAATACGGTTTTTTTTTATAAAATCGCTGATTTCACAAAATTTTAAAATTAATTAAATCGCAAAAAATATAAAAATGTTTATTTTAGGAATATAAAAAAAATTTTAATGTTTAAAAAAGATATTTTTAATAAAACCGCTAAAATAAGAATACCACTAAAAGAAACACTTTTTAATTTCACTTTAAAAAAACCCAGATAAAAAGCACACAGTATGCAAAATCGTTAATACACAAATAAATAAGCGTTTTAGAAATAAAAATATTTTATTTTAGTATCTAATAAAAATATCGAAAATAGAAGTATTTCACAGCTAACTTTTTTCATGTTGGTTTATGAACAAATAAAAAAAAATTATTTTTTGCAAAAACTAAAATCGAAATTTAGAACTTTATTTAAATATTTACTACAAAAAAATATATAAATCAACAAAATAACAAAATTACAAATTTAGTTAAGGATATACTGCCTGGCCCACAAAATGCGAACGATATTTAATAAATATAAATATAAATATATTTCAAACAAAAATAAAAAGGTTAAATTTGTTTTTGTTTGAAATATATTTATTCGAAAGAAAATATCGTTTGCTTTTTGTGGGCCAGGCAGTAAATAATAATCAAAAATTATACATAAAAAAAGAACACTTTTAAAAGATTATCAGAGAGATGTTGAGTTTAAGTCTAGTTTTATTTAAAAACTTTGTTTTCTTTAAACTTACCTTAGCATCAACAATATTTGCAAATATGGCAAATGTAAAAACAATTACAACTAATGTCGTTGGCAGTAGACAATGCCTCATAGGGACACTCGAACCCGAGAGACCAAAAAGGCCCCTGGGTAATGGCAACATATTCCGCAAAACTAACGCGTATCCGCCACGAACAGTGAAAATTTTTATAATATTTTCTTTTTTGGTTTCAAGCAACACTACAGACACAGGAACATGCACAACCTTTTTTTTAATAATTCTTTTTTTTTAAGATTTTGTGTTTATATTTATAATTTATAATGAAAGTTCTTTTTTCTCTTCTGATGGAAAAACATCAGAATTTTGATGGTAGAAAAAGCGCACTACCGATCGTTAAACACTAAAATTAAAAAAATATATATATTTGTAGAAAACCCGTTAAACTGAATAAGTTAAGAAAAAATTAAAACACAAAAAATAATAAAACAATTACAACTCGACGTTAAGCACTCGTAACGTACACTGATTATAGACTGATTTTATTTATGTAGAAAAAATAGTGGATACGCAGTACGATCGTCGTATACACTCCCTGCATAGAGATCGACAAACGTTCGAAGTGTTACTAAACATGAGTTCAGTAAAAGATTTTTCATGCTGCTCGCATTTGCTAAATCAAAACAAGAACGCACTTACACTCTCTCAAACAACACAGCCGAAGAAAAAACGAGTACACTACTACATACTTATGTGGCTAAAGTTCCACCTATACTATGACAAGGCGGAGATAGTCACGTTGTTGTGGTATTTGTGGTTGGGTGAGTTGGTAGATGCCTTCCGTTAAAATGTGTTTTTTTTAACCAAATCAATTTAAAATAGATGAGAATGTTAGGATCTAGATTCAAATTAAAGCAAAAATTTTATGGAAATGGATTTACCAAAATATAACTATTCGATCATTATGATGAAAAAAATATCAAAAACCAAATCTAAAGAGTTATCATATAAACTGGAACTTTGCCTTGATGTGAGGAAATGATTTATTTTTTTTCAGAAGTCTTCAAAGATTTCGTAAAGTTTCTTCTTGCCCAGAAACAAAGAAGACTTTAATAATAATAATAAATTAACGAAAAACACACATATTTCATTCATCCATTAAAGCTCAGAAGCATACGAGGGCATTAACCAAAGCTATTTTACAGTTGCAAATAAAAAAAATTGCTTTTTTGCAAAGTTAGAAGGTATTTTGTGAATTTTTTTAAACAAAAATAACTGTTCCTGACGTGACATAACTATCATTTTTTACTTTTATTTATTTTAAACAGGTAAAAGAAACTCGAAGTGCAAATTAATCGCCAAATTAAAAAAAAAATCACCAAAATACAAAAACAACGCTTTTTTAAAATACAAATATAAAAATACCAAAAATTTAAAATGCTAAAATATTTAAAAATCATAAAGTACCAAAAAATTTGACAATTTAGAGGTATTTGATTTTTTTGAAATTTGTTTATACATACATATAAATATCGTTGTTATTTGTATACATACATTTTTTTAAAATCAGTTTTTTTTGTATTTTCAAAATTTTTTTAAGTTCTACGACATTGTTTTAAAATTTTTTTGTCTGAAACAGCGATTTAAACATTTTTTTCTTCTGACTTTTATCGTAAAAAATTTTAAAATAAATATTGACAGATAATTTTTTTTTGTAAAAATAAAAAAAAACACCAAAGATATTAAATTATATGAGTATTAAAAATAAAATATTTTTGGATCTTTGGTGGGTAAAAGGTTAATCGAATAAAATAGAAGATTTAGTTCAGTAAAACTTAGTAAAATCGTGGAATTTGCAAAAAAATATATGTATGTATATGTAAATAAGAATTTTTATAACAATTTGGTAACAATTTTCCGTAAAGAGAGAGAGAGAGAGAGAGACTCTGTCCAACTTTGTTAATTTGTACCGTGCCAAATATATTGCTGACACAAAATTTTTACTTAAAAAAAAAATAAATAGCTTTTCATCCCACCCTCGTTTATGTGCTGTTTACTTTTTTCAGACGTTATCAATCAAACTTGGTTTAAGTACAAGTAAATATTAAAAAACTTTAGTTTAAAACATTTATATATTTAATAAAATTTTTTTATTGCTGTTTTTTTTACTAATTGTTGTTTTTTTAAATAATATGAATTAAGAGTTATGAAAATATTATTAGGTTTCTGAGATTAGTTGAAGGTTTTCATATTTTTTAATTTTTTTCTAAAGTTCTAATACTGATAAGGCGGATATTGCTGCGTATTTCCGTTTAAATAATTTTATTTTTAATAAAATTACATTTTTATTTGAAAAAGTCATTGAAAAATAAGTCCATTTAACTCGTTGAACTAAATAAAACACAATTGTTTTTTCGAATTCGTCATTTGGGTCAGTTGTGAAATTTTTATTTATGTTTTATCTTTAATAATAACAGTTTTTTGAGATATGCACATTTTTACTCTAATTAAAGGGTGCCAAAATGTCTAGTTTAAAGTTATTAAGAAAATTTAAAGACCAGTTTTACGTATAATATTTGTGTGGGTGTGTATGCGTTTGCCATATAAATTGAACAGATTTAATAGAAAAATTTTAAAAATTTCTTTAAACATCAAAATAGATAAGATTTTCCATCAAGAAATCAAGTTTATGATTTTATAAATTTCACGAAAACATTTTCTATAAATTATTTATGTTTCCCTTTCTCTGGTTTTTATATGGAAGATTAATTATTTAAAAAAAAAATCATAAAAAATGTTTTCCAAATTTCCTATAAATTTTGTTTTTAAAGAACATTTTTAAATATAAAATTATAAGTTTTTAATTTTAAAATTTTTTAAATGAATTTACGATAGAGATTTTACACACCTTAGCTTCCAAAAGTGTTATAAAATGATCATTCTGGCAGCGTTGCTCGTTGCTACTTTAATTTGCTTTAAAGCTGTAATCATGTTTTGATATCATTTTTCACTTTGCTGTGCATTCTATAGTAGGACAATATTTATTAAATGCCCTTATTATACATATTACTATTAAAACTTTTTTGTTTTGTTATTTGTAATATTTATAGTTAAAAAAAATTAAATGAAAGTTATTTTTAGACTTATGACAGCTGCAACAGTAAGATCATGTATAATAAAAACTGCGTTTCAGAAGATTTGAGTTAAGCTTTACCTAAACTTAAACTTAGAACAGGGAAAAAGATTTTTAAGCCCAAAACATTTTTAAGCAATATTTAATTTTATTGATTTAAAGTTTACAAATAAAATTGTTGATTGAATTTTTTAATTAATTTTATGATTTTTTATTGTTATATACAACTTTAAAAAAAATTTTTTTTTCTTTTAAACTTCTAATAAAAAGAGAAATTAATTTTCTCTTATAAATGTTTTTATTTATCCAATTGTAGGGATTTTTGAGTTAGTTTGGGAAATTTCGTGTATGTCGTGGAATACAATTATTATAATGCAAATATTTTAAAACGAAATTTTCCTTTAACTGAAACACTTAGCCGGTTTGAAAACCGCCAAGAATTATAACAACTTATTAAAGTGGCTCCTAACATTTTTTTCGTTTAACAGAAACACTTAGAAAAACCTTTAGAGCCGGTTTGAAACCCGCCGTTTAAATTTATAAACATCCGTCGAAAATATAATTACTTATACTTAAAGTATGTTAACCCAAACGAGAATTATAATAACTTATTAAAGTGGCTCCTAAAATTTTTTTCATTTAACTTAGAAACACGTAGAAAAAACCTTTAGAGCCGGTTTAAAAACCGCCGTTTAAATTTATAAACATCCGTCGAAAATATAATTACTTATACTTAAAGTAGCATTAAGCTTTCAATTCTTAGAATTATGTTACTTCATATTTTGGCAAATTTTACCAGTACAGTTACCAGCTGTATTGCCGTTGCTAAAGACTAACTAGCCAACTAATGTGTTTAAAATGTTTATTAACAATTACATCTAGTTGTAGCTTGAGTCTAAATAACAAATTACACATAACGTTTATTTGTAATAAAAATGTAATTATGATTAAAGTATAAATAGTAATTTATTTAGACTTTAAATATTTTTGTTGTTCATTATTATGACTTTAACTATTTATTTATGATTTATATTTAGCATAGCTTTTGGGGTCAACATTTTGTTGATTTATTTGTTTTAAAATTGCCAATTAAACAAAAATAATAAATATATATATATATAGAAATAGAAATAAATATTTATAGAAAAAAACATTTTTTATTTATAAAAGCAATTAATAAATTTATTAAAAAAAATATTAATTATGTTTTTTAAACATTTTGACAGACTTTTTTCTAAAGGGCTATAAATCAAAAGTAATCAGCTTCGTCGCCATTTTTTTTGCTCTTTTTCCAAAAATAAAAAAGACTATCATCTTTGTTCTTCCCATAGAATTAAAATTTTACAATCATATATTTCGATTGTAAAGTAGTCAAAAACTTTTTTTGACTACTTCCGAAAATTGACTAGAAATTTATTCCCTACCAAACATGAAAAGCAAAACCATTTATCCTACTTTTTTTTCATCCAATATTAAAAAAAATAACAACATTTTTGCCTTAATGGTTGTTTAAAGAAACACATGGAGGGTATATTTATTAACCGTCACAAATGTTTGTTACTAAAAAATGAGTGAAATCGTTTCAACCGAAAAAATTAGATCTAATGTTCATGTAGTGTTTGTATTTTCCATTGGAATCGATCAAAATGTGAAAGGGCCTGCGCAAGGACATGGGATACTTAGAAGAATATTTATCCCAGCAATCCGTGAATTACAATAAAGTTATAGATTAAAATTAAAAAAAAATTACCCTGTACAGTGTCCTTGGGTTCATTTAAAATTCAAATCCTCGTGAAAAAAATAAATAAATTTAACATGCCAACTTCTACGTTCATCTTTCATTTAGGGAATGTTCCTTAAAATAATATATCATTTCTTTTTAATAAAGTAAAAATAAAAGTGCTTTACTATAAAATATTGGTGGGGAGTAAACAAAATTCGGTACTGCCAAATTAACTTACTGAAATTAGTTTTATTTAAATAAATATTAAATTTGCATTTGATTACTTTTTGCCTTTTTATTTTTAACAATTTGAACTTAAGCTCAAATTTTTTTATTTACACCAAAATTTTTTTTAAACAGTTGAAATGCCTTGAACTTAAGACATTAATTCTGAAAATATTAAAACGGAAATAAAGTGATCTTGAACATATTTTGTAATAATTTAATAACATTAGCTTTGTTTTAAATGTGAGCGACAAGCTTTGTTGCACTTTTTTAAAAAATATTCTTAAAACCTTTTTACTTGTATTTCTTTGCATTTTCCTAACTTCATTAGAAATAATGTATATATATTAAAACAAATATGTATGTATGTACTCGAAATAAAATAAATTTTTTTTTTTTGTAAATTTTGTGAACATAATTCTTATTTATGTTTTCGTTGAATAATTAAAAATAGTGCTGTTATCTGTTCAAGTAAAAAATGATGATGACATCTATAATTTTAGATTTATTTATATTTAGCATTCTGCAAAATAATACATTGAAAATGAAAAAATATCAGTTAGTGTAGTGTATAAATATCCGTAATTAATAATTATTATAACGTATACGCTCAGTGTGGCAAAAAAGGTAAAAATAATAAAAAGTATAGTAAATAGTAAGTTCTATAAATTGTTTATAACTTTTTTATTAACAAATAAAAATATATGTCAGAAATATGTATACATATGTTTACTGTTTTTTAAATTTTAATTTAATTCTACACTGTATATTTTTATTCGCTTGACCGTTAGCACGTAATACTTGTATTTAAGCGGGAAAGTAGCAGCTTAAGCACATTAACTTTGTATAAAATCTTTAGTGATTTTATGAGGTTTGATTTAGAAAATTGTTTTAAGAAAATTAAATTCTTTTTGGCCAATGATTGATTTTTTTTTTAATGTAATCGTTGATATAATTTTTAAAAAAATATTTTAATTCATATAAATTTTAGATTATTTTTTTTTAATAAACAAAATGAATAGAATTTCTGGCAAGTCACAGTAGTTCTTTAAAGTAAGTAGTCGCAACGATGTTGCGTTGTTTGTTTTTGTTTGCTTTTACAGTTTTATGAAATATTTCGCTTTCCCAGACGCGAAATAAATGTCTGCCATAAAATTTCTAAATTTTAAAGAAAATGTTAAAAGCTGAATTATATAAATTTTAACATTTGTTGTATATGAAATCCAGGACTTAGTTTGGCCTAAAAGAGAACACTAAACATTTACATGATAAATGGGAACTGGTAAATGTGACTATTAAATCGAGGCAACTACATAAATATGTACATATGTTTAGGTCAATAGAACTACAAAAAATTGTTAAATTAAGCAATGCTGAGATAAGCCTAGTCGTAAGTGTTAAATAGATCATGTGTAAAGAAACAATTGGAGAAATGGTTAAAAAATCATAAAAATGACAGTTGAAGGAAAGGCAAACATTTTAGAAACAAATTTGTTTTTGGGATTTTCTTAAAATAATGAATTTTGTTTAAACCTGTGTATATAAACAGAAATTTAAGTTTGGACATTTGGGATGAAAATGTGTATACAATATAGAGTTGATTAATTTATTCGTCACATTCATTTATAAGCACATACATACATACATACATAAAAAAAAACATTTAACATAATGCTAATTTTTTATATATATTTTGTACAGCAACGTGCATTCAAACAGCAGTGAAGTATTAAGTATTATAAACAACTGTATTTTATTGTTTAAAGCGAGATTCTTTTATAAATTTTTCTTTTAGTTTTAAGAGTTTTGCCTTTATTACAATCTGTGGTAGAAAAATTAAAAAAAATGCTTCTTTATATTTCTTTTCCTAAGCGACATTTTTAAAATATCGAAACTCAATCACAAAATATACCTTGGTTTAGGGATGTCTGTCTGTGTTCATGTTTTTACTATTAAATATTATTGTCGGTTGTCCTACAAACTTGTTTTTTGTATCAATATGTCGCATATGTTTGATAAAGTGTTGCTTATTGTTGATGTTATGGTCTGATCTGTATAATTCTCAAACTTTATTCTTATTAAAACCTGACCGTTGACATAAGGGAGGCCGTTTGCAGCAAATTTGTTTAAAAAATAAGATTTGCCAAAAAATAATATTTAATTTGTGTAAAAAAATATTTTTTATTTAAAATTAGAAAAAGACCCAAATTCTTATTTTAGTTTGGTTTTCATTTCTATAAGATTTAAAAAATATAACAGATTCCCTGTGTACTCAAGGTATTGAAAAAAATTTGGTAACGAATTTGTTAGTAAAAAATGATTTTACGGTACTGTATGTATGCAAGTTTACATATACTTATGTATATATATATACATATATATTCCTTGATAACAAATAAAAATATTAACGACTGCTTCAGATTTTTATGAAATTCACAAGTCCGAGTCCAAATCAGTGTAAATGTATGTTTATATGTACATGTGTATGTATTAATGAGCTCAATTTTATAAAGCTTATAAAAAGATAATAAAATAATTACAACAACAGCAACAAAAGCAAATCAAACTTGTAAGAAAATCAAAACTTACCAACACTTTAAGACAACAGCAACAAGAACAACATTGGGCAAGTGTCAAATATGGCCACGAGCAGGAATTATATTTTGAGTTCGTAAATACTGAAACTAAAACATAATCTGACTAAAAAAAGTCAAAAAAGTTATCATACATTAACATAAAAAATTTGACAAAAAATATTTTAATTTAAAAACGATGATGGCATTTTTTTATTATAAATTAACACATGTGTGTACATCTAAATATGGATGTATGTGTGCATAAGTAGCACGTAAATTTTTATGAAAAACTATAAGTATAATAATCATCAAACTTTTTAAAATTAAAAACTGTATATGTATAATAGACGAGAGGTATGCATATATGTAATTACATGTATGTATGTACATATGTATGTTGATATTTGTATGAAATTTTCATTCATTTAAATGGAAGAATTTCTATGTGTGCATATTCGCCATGTATAAGTGTAGGTCGTGTTTGTATATGAATGCATTCGTATAGTGTGTAAATATGCATAAAGGAGTAATGTATAAGTACTAGAGTACGAATACATCATGAAACATCGTTTTTTCTTCTTCTTTTTTTGTTGTTGTTTTTATTTCTTCTTTATTTGCTTCATATATTTTATTTCTGAGTAAATTATTGTCGAATGTTGTGCATGGGTGAGTGAGTAAATTGTTTTCGTGATCGTGTTGTATTAGCCTGAGATGCTTTACATTCGGCTGGAATTTATACTATAATTAGTCTTGTTGTGCCTTCGCAAGTAAGTAGTAAGCAGACTGCTAGTCGTTCAGCAAAAAAAAACAAACATAAAAATATATATAAAATACACACTTTCTACTTGCTTTATATGAAAAAATTCTAAGCAAATCAGTACGCTCTAGTCGATCCATTAAGTCAGATCGACACGCTTTATATAAGTTTATAAAACAAACACGAAAAAAAACAAGAAGCCATTCTTCCCTCTTTGGTTCTTTTTTTGCAAAAAAAGTCGGGGGTAGATGGGGTTTTCATGGAAAAAAAGTTTAAATTATTTTTTTAGTTTTTTCTCATCCATTAAAAATTTGTTTAAAATAAAAAACGAAAAACAAAATTATATACAATTCTAAAAAAAAAGTAATAATTTAACTGTCTTAAACTATTTTCAAAATGTGTTTTATATTAAAAAGTGTTTAAACTATTTTGTTTTATTAAACATTTTAATTTTCTCCTACAACTAGGAGGTTATATAAAAAACAGTAATTTTTTTAATTTAAATCCGTGTGGGATTCGCAAGGAAACCAATATATACGTGTACAAAATTGGGGTTTATAATGGAGCCCCTCTTGAAGCGGTAAGTTTGAGTCTTTTATTATTAAAATGCAAAAAAATATATTATATATAAGAAAATTTGATTTTTATCCAAATTTTTAACCGTATTTTAACCGGTTATAAAATTAATCAAATTTTAAAAAATCTTAAATGTTTATTTGATGTTTAAATAAAAAATAAATAATTTTAAATACTTACAAATTTTTTTTGAAGTATTTCGATTCTCTTTAATTGTTTTAATAATATTTTCAAATTTTCGTTTTATTAAAAAAAAAAAAGAAAACAAAACAAACAAAAAGTATATAAAACTTTAATAACTTCATTTTAAAAACGTTTATTTGCTCATAACGCAAAGAAAAAAACATGTCAAAAATGTTACAAAGAAAGTTTAGCAAAAATTAAATATGTTATATGATTTATTTAGTGCAATTTTTTGAAAGTGTTTTATTATTATTGTTTTTTATGATATTGAGTTGTATTTAAAAGTTTTCTTATTATGTTTTCTTTTCATAAATTTTTTTTCATATGTATGTATTATATGTACATATGTTTTTTCTGTGCTCACTAAAAATACAATAATTTAAAATTAACCTAATTGAAGTGTAAAATATTTTTACCTTCATCTTTGCTTTAATAAAAAATTGAATTTTAAGGCACATTTTGTTTGTTTAAAAATGTTAAAGAAAAATTTAAATATGCATCAAGTTTTATGTTTTTTAAATTATGGCCACCCATATATCGTCCTACAATTACGCAAAATATGTTCATAAAAACTTTTGTATAAAATTTATTTTATACCAAGTATATTTATATTCTTATATTTCTTTGTCTTTTAGACAAAATACAAATTTAAATGTCCAGAAAAATATTTTTAATTAAAACTAAAAAAAAGAAGAAAATTGAAAAATATTGCACTTTTTCGCAAAACCTGCAATACATCTGAATAAATTTCCTTCGGAACTATTTTTTGTAACATCAAAAATGCTTAACAAGTTTTATTGTGGCAATTCCTTGCAAAAATGCTCTTAAAAACATACTCTCTTTAAGCTACATACTCTTAAAATGTTTGATTCTCTTTAATTGACAGCAGCTCTTTAAATTGTAAAAGTCTGCAAAGTTTTTAATAAGTTCTCTTAATTTAAGAAAAAAAAACTTATTATAAAAATTGAAAAACATTTTTTTTGCAAATGCATTATTAAAAATAGAAAATTACAGCAGTAATTTGAAAAAATCAATAATGAAAATAAATAAAAAAGTTTGAACTTTTAATGCCAAAATGCATTTTTTGTATTAAAAAAAAACTTTTGTCTAAATAAATGAAACATAATATTTGTTTTAATATAAAAAAAACTTAATAATTCATTTTTTTATTAATCGTTTGGTAAAAAAAAAGAATTGTCGATATTGTCTAATGTCTCGCAAAATTATCTGGTAACATTGCGTTAAATAATTTTTTAAACGTATAAGTAATATTAGTGTTATTTAATATTAAGCAGACGCGCACATCATAAATCTTAAGAACACAAAGGATTTCGTACTTTTGTACGTTTTGGTAAAAATATTTCGCGTAATTATGCAATTTTATATTATGTTTTTTTTTTAATGTCGTATTGTATGTATATCGTTTTTATGAATGGCTATACATATATGTGACTTCTTTGTACATTTGACGTTTATTGTAATTCGGCATTAAGCAATACGCAAAAATAGTGTCTTTTTCAGCATTAGAGAACTTTAGACTAGCAACACTGATTTTTATTAAAATTTTAACACACACTTAATGTTCACCTGACAGTACAATTTAAAAAAAAGTAGTAGCCACGCCCACTCTCCACAATGTAATAAATAAAAATTTTAAACTTACGATTTAAACAAAAATTTTAATAAAGAAATTTTGAACAAAATTTAGTTTTTTTTTAAATACATAATTATTTTTGGTTCCGCCTTGAGTGTATGTTTCAAAACAAAAATACACTTAAAGTTAAAATTGGGAACAAAAAGCAAAGTCGATGCTTAATACTACATAACTGAAACCAAATTTTTCGAAACGAATTGTAGAATCAAAAAGAAGGAATTTAAGATATAAATAATCCACTTCTAATGTGAACGGTTTATTTGAATTAAGGAAAACTTAGTTTTAATTCTTAGAATATTAAGATAAAGATACATTTTTAAATAACTTGTAAACACATTTTTATTTTATCTTAATTTCAGGCTACTCTTTGCTGCTGTATTTGCTGGAGCGTTATTGGGAGTTAATGCTGTAAGTACATATTTTTTAAGTTATAAAAAAAATTTAAACCGACAATCAAAGTTGTTAATGCTTCAGTTACTTTATGTCAACGTTTGACGATCAAAATGTTTGTATATGTATATCGAACGTATTTTTTTCTGGCTGAGTTTGCATGTTTTTTAAGATTTTAAAACATATCTAAAATAGTTTTGTTTAAATATTTAAATGCAAATATTTTTTATAATATTAATTAAAGTTATAGTTAAATGTTGGCCGGCAACTGCCAGTATCGTTACACTTGACAAAAAAGCAATTGAGAGCTGTTATTTGCCAGTTTCCATTTGTAATAATTTTTTTTGGCAACTGGCAACTGAGGTTTGTTTGTTGTCAGTGAGTGACCTGTTATTAAATTCATGTTTTTTTTTAAGTATGTATAGTAATATTTTTCTTTGAATTATTTTTATTATAAATAAAATTTAATAATAAAAATAAAATATATAAATAAAAACATAAAAATGTATAACATGTAGACTTATCCATATCAAATCTTAAACATTTGAAAAACCTTTTTTAACAACAATTTTCAATTATAATTTCCATTTTTAAAATGATGAAGAAATTTTATTAAAATTTTATAAATAAAAACCCCAACAATACTCAAAAGTAATGAAAACGTTACGTAATCGGGTATTAAAAAATACGAAATTCAGAATTAAATAATTTTATATAAAATATTATTTTGTTAATTTTATAAAAACAAAAATGCATGCACAAATGTCGTAGTTTTAAAAAATTGTTTTTTATTTTATTTTTAAAGCAATTTTGGAAAACTGCTGATACTGGAGCTATTTACAACTCCGCCAAACATTATAGGCCTGAAGTGGAAGCTCCAAGAAGTCCTCTCGACGATAGTTATTCTGTGATTGATAGCGCTACTACGACCCGTACCGGCCAAGTGCCATCGAATTGTACTGGCACTACACCTGGTTGTATACCGAAATGTTTTGCTGAAAAAGGTAATCGTGGTCTTCAGGGTCCCATTGGCTCTCCTGGTCCTAAAGGTATGCCTGGTTATCCTGGTCCTGAGGGCCCACCTGGTGATAAAGGTCAAAAAGGTGATCCCGGCCCAGAAGGTCCTCGTGGTCTTAAGGGTGAACGTGGTACAGCTGGCATTCCAGGAATGGCTGGTGTTCCTGGTATTCAAGGTATTTCTGGCAATCCTGGCACCCCTGGTATTCCTGGAAAAGACGGTTGTGATGGTGAAAAAGGTTTATCTGGTGTGACTGGCCTCAGCGGTATGACTGGTCCACGTGGTTATCCTGGTCAACCAGGTGGTAAAGGTGAAAAAGGTGAACCGGCTAAGGAAAATGGTGATTATGCTAAGGGTGAGAAAGGTGAACCTGGATTTGCTGGTCGTTCTGGAAATCCTGGTCCTGAGGGTCCAATTGGTCCTAAGGGTGATCGTGGTGATACTGGACCATTTGGTTCTTCTGGTCAACGTGGTGATCGTGGCCAGAAAGGTGACAAGGGTGCTCCATGCTTTGCTCGTCCACAACCCGGTAAGAAAGGTGAAAAGGGTCAAAAGGGTGAACCTGCTGGCAAACATAAATTTACCCAAAACGAATCTATTAGTGGTGAACGAGGTGAAAAAGGCGACAAAGGTGATCTTGGCCCAATAGGTTTAAAAGGTGAAGTCGGTTTTCCCGGTGAGCCTGGCATTGATGGTATGAAAGGTGAAAAGGGTCTTCCTGGGGGTTCCGGTGATAGAGTAAGAAATTTATTGACTACATTTGAGAGTTTTACATTGACTGTTAAATAAAAATTTAGGGTCGTCAAGGTAGTTATGGTCCTCCTGGTCCTCCCGGCCAAAAAGGTGATCGCGGTGATACTGGTTTAAATGGTTTGGATGGTAAACCTGGTCAAAAAGGTGAACCCGGTCGTCCCGGTCAAGCTGGTGAGCGTGGTCTTGTTGGTCCTCCAGGTCCACCAGGCGGTGGTCGTGGTTCTCCTGGCGCTCCTGGTCCTAAAGGTCCCCGAGGATATACTGGCCCACCTGGTCCAAAAGGTTTGGATGGTTTCGATGGTCCTCCTGGTCCCCAAGGTTTGCCTGGTGCTAAAGGTGGTCCCGGTGTTCCTGGTCATAACGGTGTTGAAGGTCCTCCTGGCGAAAAAGGTGAAAAAGGTATTCAAGGTCGTGAAGGTTCGATGGGTCCTCTAGGCCCTATGGGTCATACAGGTCCCCCAGGTCCTGAAGGTCAAAAAGGTGATCCTGGTATTCCAGGCTTTGGCGAAAGAGGCATTAAAGGAGATGATGGCATTTCTGGGTAAATAAATTACCAAATGATCCTTTTTTTAAACTTTATTTGTGTAAACATTGTTTAATTTGTTTAGGGTGCCTGGCTCTAAGGGTCAAAAAGGTGAACGCGGCTTCCCCGGTAATGTTGGTGCTCCTGGTGACTCTAAATTAGGTCGCCCTGGTACCCCTGGTCGTATTGGTGCTCCTGGTCAAAAGGGTGATTCTGGTCGTCCTGGCACTCCTGGTCAAAAGGGTGACCTTGGTCCTAAGGGTGATGCTGGCGGTAAGTGTTCAAGCTGTCCATATGGTCAAAAGGGTGATAAGGGTGGTAGTGGTGCTGATGGTGCCCCTGGTCAACCTGGTCTTCGCGGTCCTCCTGGAGAACGTGGTTATCCTGGTGAACGTGGTGCCGATGGTATTGCTGGTCCACCCGGTCCT
>NDXZ01019231.1:0-10360 GCA_003055125.1 Paykullia maculata
GATGAAAAGTGGGCGTGGCATCCAAAATTTCCAAAAGCATTTTAGCCTATTGTTCTTTTGAGACTATTAGTAACATGCTGTAAAAATTTCAAACAAATCGGTCCAACGGTGTGACCAACTATAAAATACAAACATACAAACATACAAACAAACATACAAACACACATACAAATTTTTTTTATCGTTATATATATAGATAGTAATAAAAATACTTACTGAGCAGAAGAAAAGTAACAAATTAAGATAATAACTATATTATATAGACACATTTATTGTTGCAATATTACTTTACATTAATCGAAGTCACTGTCATTATCAGTTTCACTCTGAAAATATCTAAAAGAAGAGTGAGGTGTAGAAAGGGTGATACCAGTGGAAGTGGAAGGTGCTTCTTGAAATGAATTTGCAGAATTCATGATTTCATCCTCAGCCGGTAAACCGTTTTGGGAAGTACCCTTTTGCCGTATGTCTTTATTGCAGAGATTCCAATTATGTGATATAAAAAATACTTTTCCAGCATTATCTGCAGTTAATCTGTTTCGTTTTTTTTAGTAGATAAAACTTTGAGTGCTGAATGAGCATTCAGTGGCTGCTGAAGTATATGGAGCAGTCAATACACGAACCGCTATCCTGGTTTTAAATTGAAGTTAAACATATTCCAAAAGTGTTCACGTAGTAATGACGTTTCAGCTGATTGACAACCAGTGATGACTTATGCTGCATTTAAAATGCATTTTATAAAAACCCAAATAAATTCCCAAAAAAGGTATTTACTACGTATTTACCCACACATCGGGTAAATACCGGAGAGAATCCCATCTCTAGACATGTGTTTTAACTCAAATTCATTTCGGCTGTGTTTGGAAGATCTTTAGCTTCAAACTCCTTTTTTTACCTGTGGTGAAACCAATTTTTAAAAATAGCGGCTGTTATCCATGACGATTTGGAGCAATTGTAGTCCACAAGAGATTCAAAATTTCTTAAAGAGCTAGGATTTTTTGCCTTTCCAATCACAAGAAGTTTAACTTTATGTAGCCCTACTGCGTTTGTCCAAGCTAGAAGAGTGACGCGCTGTTTTTCCGTTTTTCTTCCAGGAGCATTTTTTCTTGAGATGCTACGTATGTTCTTCCAGGTAGCAGCTTCCAAAATAATGCCGATTCGTCTGCATTATAAATTTGATCCTGAGACAGGTCTAGCTCTTTAATTTTGGCTTGTTTTTGAAAGGGTTCACAAGTTCAGGTCTAGAAGATAACTTTTCTCCACTTATTTTTATAAAACGCACACCATAACGCTTCTTGGATCGTTACAATCATCCATCACTCGCATTAAAATTGCTTTGAATTTCTTTAACTTTTTATCCATAGTCAGGATAATTTTTTATCTCTGTTGGAGAAACCAACTGTACAGTGCTTTTTTCATTTTGAAAAGTTCAGAACACTTCAAAGTTTTTCGCATTCCAGGTCCAGATAGCGCAAATTGTTGACTTTGCAACACTGTACTGCTTTGCTAGGCTAGTTACGCTTGATCCTCCTTTAAGTTTTTCTATTACATTTTTGCGACATTTTTCACGAAAAACTTTAGATTAGATCATGCCAAAGCTAGCAGCGTGCACTAAACTAAATGTCAAGCCACATATATAGGGCTTTCTCATCGTGTTCACGGTGCAGAGTAATCAATGTAAAAATAATTATGTTCATGTTAGCCGGCGTTCACGTAAGGCGGTGTTTTTGTTACCGCGAGTCTTCTGTAAATAGTAGACTAGATGTTTAATTTTATAAATAAAAGAAAAAAAATTTGTTTCGATGATCATTAATACAAAAATTATTGCCAAATCCTACCCTCAGGTCTCTTAAGATTATACAAGAAATTAACATTTTTTAGGTGATCATATCACTACTTCAATGTTAATATAGATTGTCCGATAGAAAGCCATATTTTTATTAATTTAATTCTGTTTAATTTTAGTAAATTTTTTTTGTGTACTATTTTGGAAAGATTAAAATTAGGTATGAAATGTCAGGTCCATGCGTTGTAGCGTTAGTCACGGAAAATATTTTTTTTTTTTATTATGAGTAGAATGCAAAATGTTTTTTAAGTTTTCTATATTTTAACATCAAGTTTATATTCTGCTTTTAAGCATAAAAAAATTAACATTTTTCAATAAAAAAAATTATTAGCATATTAATTTCTATAGCGTGCGTCACGATTTGGGTTCTTCCAAAAATTGCATTAAAAACCTTTGCAATTGTTAGGAAAATTACAGAGTTAAAATAAAAAAATAAATAGTTTTTTATTTTCTGTTTTAAATTCAGTATATAAAATGGTTTTAAACAAAGTATTTAAATACAAAATAGGTATTTTGATTTTAATTCTAGTTTTTGCTTAAAAAAAACAAAAAAAAAATCAACTCAGAGCTGATGAATACTGTTGCAATTACAAACGAAATGACAAACCTATATATACACTTGCCTCATATCTTGTATTTTAAAATAAATAAATGAGTTTCATTTTAAGACAAATATTTTTAAATTTTATTTTGGCTCAAGTATTTTATTTAAAAATTAGTTTTATTATTAATATGTAAACATTAGAATGTTCAACAAATAATAAAAATGACACTTATGTATGTACATGTATCTTATATAATATTGTTTAATATCGAACAAAACTTTCGATTTCCTTCCCTGATGTAGAGTACAATAGATATACATACATAGCGATAGTATTACATACATATGTATTTATCTTTTATAGCATGTGCGAAGTATGTGCTTTGGTTAATCCAAGAGCAGAAATAAATGCTTTGTGCAATACTTTAATTAGCTTTCATAGAGTTGAGTTAACAATTAAAATTGATTTTAATTTAACATTAACAAAGAACACGGGTTTTAAGGTTTAACTTTTATAATAGATTTTTTAGGTTAAGGTGTCTGCTATTTTAAGTTAAACAAATATTGACAAGTTTGAATATATAATTTAACAAAAAAAATGAAAAAAACAATAAACTCTTTTTTATTTTAAAGACTCTTATTTGTTTCATAAAGACAAAAATAATAATAAAGTAAATAACATAAGACACTTGTTCTTAATAAATGTTTACTTTTTTAATCCTTACTTTCATAAAAATGACAGTTTGGCTGCTATACTTATAAAAACCCACATTTAGATGTGTAAGTGGGAAAGAAACACACACACTATCGAACAAAGTCGTCAATCCAAAATTTATCGATTTTGAATTAAAGGGTCGTAGCAGCCAACTAATACTCATGTTTTGGCTCAAACCTTGACCTAAAACCGAAATTATCGAAAAAGTTGCACATATATAAATATAAGTATATCTTTAAGAACTATATTTTAAGAACCTTTAAAAACTATATTTAGGATAATATCCAAAAAATTTGGTTCAATGTGTCCATTTTAAGCTTTTCAAAGTCAATTATTATTAAAGTTACTTATTCGACGTTCAAAGTCTATAGCGATTTTAGTTTCAAAAATATTTATTAAGGGAAACTCACTCCTCAGCTCCGATTCACTCGGTTTTTGTCCCCAAAGTGAATTATTATAATTGTAAAGTTTTTTTAATATGTCGCATAATGCATGGTTTTGATTGCATTCATTTTTGGCATCAATATAGAATCTACTGGCAAACAATAAGGTGATAGCTTTCTTTAGCCCAAAAAACTATAAGAAGACAAAAAATACTTTCTACATAAAAGCAGTTCCTAGGGATGCACAAGCTACATAACTATGATATTATAATGTCATATGACCTAAAAATTTAAAATGGTTTAAATACTTTTTTGTTGCTTTTTCTGTTCGTCTAAGGATAGTTTACGACAGCACAATAAACATAGCAGTCAGAGTCATATTATTTATGGACACTTTTAGTATGAAAAGCAACTTAATTCATTTAAAATTGCTTGGACAATTGGTGAACCCCTTAAGAGTGTTTAAGATCGTTCTTACATAGTTTAAGTTTGAACTTGGTGCTAAAATTAGAAATAGGCCATAATTACGTTAAACCTGTTAAAATTCCCTTTTAATTATTTAAGGGTATATATAGGTTTATCATTCCGTTTGTAATTTCTACAATATTCATTTGCAATCCTATAAAGTATATGTATTCTGGATCCTTATAGGGAAGTCAATTTAGCCATGTCCGTCTGTCTGTCCGTGTATATGTTTAAATCAATTTTTCATACTTCCCACAGTTCACAGAGGGCTGTATGTGTTATCAAACTTTTTAAAATACTTTCGAAAAAATTAATATTGAAAACTGGCAAGATCCAACAATAACCGGCTGAGATATAAGCAAAAAAAAACGACTGCCTCTTTTTTTTACACATACAAATTTTTTTTTTTTTTTTAACAAAAAAATTATTGTTTTGCAGCTTTGAAATGAACAACAAATATATTTAAAAAAAATTATACCATTTAACCACACATGGTGTAGGGTATATAATATTTGGCGCAGGCAAATATAGCGCTCTTACTTGTTTTATGTACTGATGACTTTAAAAATATTTGCGCCATTTGTTTTCTTTCAGTTTAGCCACGTAGCTGATGTGTGTCTTATGATGAATCATGAATTAGGGATGCTAGTTCCAATTCAAATTTCATTCTGAAAAAATCCCGGCATTTTCGGAATTCATAAATTTTAGAATTTCATTAATAAAAACTCGGAAATCGCAGAGTGCTTATATTTTGGTTTATTCTACTAACAAAAAAGAAAGTAATTTAATATCCTGTAATCGACGTACAAATATGGAATGAGATATTGACAATATGGAAAAAATTTTCCTTATTCTTATTTATTAATATTAAATATTGCCTGTAAACGTTAACTTTCAACGGTTTTCCTCTTCAGCTGCATACATTGGCAACAAAATTAGTTCAATCTTATCTTTTTACACCCATGACTGGTTTTAAAAGTATATAAATAAAAGATTATGGTGCCTGTTTTGTAATCCAAGTGAAATCAAAATACTCGAAACAGTCAAAGAATTGCGGTTACAAATCAATGTTTAAAGTAAACGAGGGATTTTGGGATTACACGCACCGTTAATAAAACAAAAATGTTGCCAAAACAACTCATATTCATGTTCACTAAATATTCACGGGAAAATAATAAGCAAAATTATGTTGTTTTTATTAATTATATTAAATACTTTTAATATAAATCACGATCATGTGATTGAAACAAAGAGTGAGAGGTTACCACCACTAGTATGCACACGTTCTGTTGCGCCTGTTAATAAATGTAGTGCTGCCATTGTTATTATTAACTATGCTGCTAATAAACATATTTGCTGGTAGATGTTGTTATTAATCGTGTCTGTGTAGGTTTTTGTGTGAGTGTGTTTATGCAAATTTTGCTTATAAAGATGCTGATCCGTTTACACTAGCTTTTATTAATACTTGCCGTTGGTATTGAGCATCATAAAACGCTTAAGAAAACTTAAGAAATTATTAACAGTGTTTTAAACTTTTTTTTAAAATTAAATTGTTTGAAGAAATTTGTTTTAAAACTTTAAGTTAAATTTACGTTAAAATCGTTAAAAAAAATTTTATTTAATTTTCATTAATTAAATTTAGTCTTTAAGTTTTTTTTTCAGCGATATTTAAGATTGTTTATCGATATTTGAAAAAAAAAGCAAATTGTTATTAAAACGGCATTCAAGGAGTAATTGGAGTCGCGCTTTCTATAATGCGGAAAATTTTCAAGTAAGTTTATGTTTTTAAATAAATAAATTTTGCTTACAGAAACTCTTAAAGTGTCTATCGCTTGGTAGCAATCTGCAAATATTTGTTAAGACCTTGTGTAATAGTATTTAGTTGTCATGTTGGATCATTGATTGTTTTTTTTTTTAATTACCATCATTAGTGTAAATTTATCATTCCACAACACCAAAAAATATACATTTAAGACCTAAAGAATTATATATATGTATTTATGTATTTTGGTCTCAAGTAAACTATTTCAGTCTGTCTGTAGAAAGCATTCTTACGGCCAAACTTTAAGGCCAAATTAAATAGAACTTAACCAAACTGTTTATTGTTTTAAGGAGTATTTTGATATTAAAAACCAATAAGAGGGTTAGAAAGAATCTAAGGCAACCAATCCTCCATTGTCACAAGCAAAAACTTTATAAATTCACACTTTGTTATTAAAGCAAAAAAAAACCCGAAATATTGCGGATTACAACAACATTTTTAAGACACTACTTGTCGCAGGTGAAGTATCAAAATTATAAAACAGTGTTGCCAAGTAAAAATTTATTTATATATTTATTAGTATAAGAACTATGTTAGAAATTTTTTTATTGTTTTAAGGCAATTATTTATATATTTTTTCTATATATCGTTACCTTAGTCGGAAATTTGCCAAGTCCATTTTTTCAAATTATTCAGAAGAGACAAAAAACTGTCTAAGTTTTTTTTAGTAGACTTTTTGAAAATCTGTAAATGCAGTTTTTTTCTTTAGTCCATCCTCTTAAATTACCAGTAGTCGTAGGATTTTACGATAAATCATTTGCGGAGTTATAGGCTTTTTTGGACTTAGCACATCTGCACTTTGAAATTTCATTATTTTAGTATTGACTTAGCATATTTTCTTTAAATATGTTTTCATTTATTTCTGGAATTTAATTTAAGGAATTGTTCCTTATGAAGCATAATCCGTTACAGCGGTGTTCGCTGTAAACAAAAAAGCTCAATAAAACTATTAACAAAAGTAAATGTATTTAGTGTTTACAAGAATGTAGTTATTATATTGGTGTTGATAAACAAAATATTAATTGGTTGACAATAAATAAGAATAAAAATTATTAGTCTAAAGAAAAAGAAATAAATAATAATAAAAATGTATATTTGCGCGAAATATGTTGAATTCAATAGTGTATTTATTTTAAGCGGAAGCTTCCTATGTTAAAAATATAGGTACAGAATATTTAGAAAAGCAAATCATAGATGAGGGAGATCATCATAAAAACGGTGATGGTCTTTGGGTAAAGTCAGTTTTAAAAATTGCATCTATTTCCTATCGCACATCGTTCTTTTCTTTTATCGTAAGTCCATCTATTGCCTTCTTTTGTCTTCTCAAATAACCTTTACCTCTTTCTCTCCGTTTTTTATTTCTACATGACCTTTCTCTTGCGTTTTTTCGATGTTGATGGTAACTCATACGAATCATCGGAATCACTGTTTAATCCATAGGAAACCAGACCTTTAACTCCATCATTCGATTCAATTCCATAATCGTCACAATTGTAGTTATTTTTCTCAGCAGAGTCCATGGCAAATATCTTACAAAATTGATAATTAACAATGGTTTCCCAGATACTATAAATAGTTACCTTCGGCGTCAAAAAACTGTATAATTATGGTATTTTGCAATATTTTATATTTTTTAAAATTCACAAACCGTATATAATTCGGCTGAAGGTAAATACTTAAGATTGTATTTGGATGTTTTAAAAAGGACGAAAAATATATTGAAAATAACCAAAATTCTCAATGCATGCAAAAGCATTTAAAACTGTAATCACTTTGATATAACGAATTATATGACATTCAAAGTAGATATTTAATATTGTCGATATTGCCAAATTGCTGTAATTCTTTATAATCCAACTTGAAAAAAAAGACTTTATTAAAAAAAAAATTTGTTCCTTTCAACTGGACTTGGCATATTTTCTTACTTTTTAAATTGGACTTAGCATATTTGCCTACCATTGCATTTTAGCAAGAAAAAACAAAATAATAGTATTATTTTTGCTTGTAAATGATGTATTTTGAATTATACTAACAAGCTACATAAAAATCTCAATTTCGACGAAAAATGGACTTAGCACTTTTTCCGACTAAGGTAACGATATGTATTTTCGATACTGAGTGAATAAAATTATGAAAAAGTAAAGGAACTAGTCAAATATTTGCCTCAAATATGTTTGCTCTTATCTACCAAAAACTTTTTCAAAACAATACAAATTTTATATTATAGTCACACTAAGCACATGTTTTTGCCCGTTTTTGTTTGATCAAACAGGCGTAAAAAAGCGGCACACAAATTAAAACAATATTTGTATTAACAAAATATTTAACCAAACTGTCAAAAAACGAAAAATTATTTACAACAAAAGTACAATTTTATATCGCAATGGAAATTGCAGAAGAATTTTTTGTTTTAACTTGTAAAGCAGCATTGAGTTTATTGTTGGAACAGGAATGTATGGAATTATAGAAATTATATGTTCAAGAGTGGAACATATGACATCTACTGAAACCCGAATATCTTGGTAGCAGTAAAATATATAAAATTTTTTTTATACACGTTATTAATTAGTATATAGGGGAATTCGGAAATATAAATTTCAGAAGAACTTATGAAAATTGTTTTAAATAATCTTTTGATAAAGTTATTACTTCATTATAAATATGGCCATTAAAAGATAATAGAGTTACGTGCCAAAAAAAATTATCGAATACTTCGCGAAGTTAAAGATTTTCTTGATAAAATGACTACTGCGTCCTATGAACCCTATAACACGTTAGTCATGGATGATGTGGCAGAAGTACTTTAATTTAGCGAAGTCGGTGTTGGGAAACCACCAAAATTGAAAGTCCCTGTGCCCGGCCGGAGGCACAGGGACTTTCAATTCTGGCAAAGCCGGCGTTTCAAAGCCACCAGAGTTCAATTTTCCGGCTGTCTACATCACTTTTTAAAGCGAAGCCTTAACAGCTTTCATTGGGAAATTATTTCATACTAGTAAAATCTCATTTTCATAGATGCTTTTTCGTTAACCATTTTAAATGGTATCAAAAAAATGAAAAAAAGGCCTAAGGATTTTAAGAATTTTGGGTGATTCCGGAAATAAAAGATCACTAAAAGTTAAAAATGGAAAAATTACCATAAAAACAGGAAAAATTATTCCAAAAAACAGGAAAAATAGCCCAAACTTTCGTGTTGTTTTTTTTTACTTAAAAGAATTGGGGCCAGTTTTCAATTTTCTACAGTATCAAAAAATTTAAAAATAAAAAATGGCCTCAAAATTATAAAAAGTTTGGGGTGATTTCAAAAATAAAAAATCGCCCCAAAAAATAGAAAAAAATTGCGCCAAACTTTCGTGTTGTTGTTTTCAATGTAAAAAATTGGGGCCACTTTTCATTTTTGATTGTGGGGCCATTTATCATGGTACCTATACTACATATGTAACTACATGACGGTGAAGGTACAAATCGCACACCCAATTCAAAAGTGACACAACTTAAAATTTTCATGTTTTGAGCTTATATGCTTAAACTAAGCACAATACACTTGTTTATCTATAAGAAAAATATCAGTGTGTTTTGTTGTTGTTAACAGTTCAAAAATGACACAACTCAAAATTTTAAATTTTTCAGAAATCGAAATAAACTGTTTTTGACGTAAATAAAAATAGTTAAAAACAAAAACGTTGAACTATTTAATTTAAATTAAAACTATTTAGCACTTAGCATAGGGATCTATTACCATTATATTTTCTGACACAACTAAAAATAAGTCACTTTTATGAATGGCAACTTTATACCAATTGAAACATAAAGAAAGAAATAACAGTTTTTAGCGACAGGTTTAAAAATATAACTTATAATATCGTTTTATTATGATTTTCTTACATCCTGCATTGAATATCCCCCAATTACCAAATCAATGTGACAACACACGTTGGCAAACCAAACATTCGGGTTTGCCAAAATAGTTTTCTGAAAATAAAATTTTTTTCATATTTTTCATGAAACATATTTTGTAGCCTTTACATAAAAATCTAATGGAGAAGAATTGTTTAACCTGGCAACACTGACTTTAAAAAACAAGCGATACACAACCAACCTTTTTGAATGCTCAAGCTAGACTGATTTATATTTTTCATTTCTCTACAATACAGTACACGTATATATTAATAAAAGAGCAAACAAAAGGCACGGTGCCCTGATTTTGACGATGATAGAAGTAGAAGGATTTTTCGACAATTTTCTCCAAAGAGATTTTATTAAATGTGTTCAATAAATATCAAGGCTAGAATTTTTTTTGGAAAACTCGTAGAGTTTTGTTTTTTTTTTGCACTTTTATATATGTATGTATATGTATATAAAGAATATTTTAATTACTTACATACATACATATTTATACATACCTGTTAATATAAATATCTTTGATTTCTAATTAGAATTTTTTTAATAAATGTTTTTTATTATTACGAACTTATTTGTTTGACTGGTCGACGTTCAGTTGAACACTAAACAAGCTAGGAATAATGATTGAAAACAAAAAAGATTGTTGACAACAATCAACTGCTTTCATGCGGTCAGACTGATGGCT
>NDXZ01019240.1:0-11956 GCA_003055125.1 Paykullia maculata
GTTTTTCAATATTATAACTACACTTTAATCTAAGAATGAACAATAAGCTAAAGGGAAGTTTTTTTACCTTTAACTTTTAACCTAAGGTTTGTAAAATTAAGGTTGTCTGTACTAGATAAATGTGCCACTTTTCCTTTTTCAACTAGTCAAGCCAGCTCCTTTGTATGTAAAGCTTATAGTGTGTGGTAAACAAAATCCAGTATTGTTGTGGCCTTGCCATAATTGAAAAATTATAAAATTTATTTTAAATGGAAGTTGGAATAATGAAATTTAACTTTATTCCCCACGATAGCTAAAGGTGCCTTTTACTAACAGGAACTTTAAAGGCAAGTTATAATAACGGGCCTTAATTATATATAAAAATTAATGATTTAATTCTTCTCTGGTTATTTCCGTAAATCATTTGATTATCACAATTATATTATTGTTGTAGTAAACAATCAATTGCATGTCTTTAAACGTAAGCACATTACCTTTAAAATATACATAAATTAAATAAAAAGATTTTTAGTTTCTAACAAATTTGCTACTAAATTAAAAGCATATTAAGGATCAGTAAACATTACTTATTTCAAAATTATGTTAATATTTTTCCATATTTATAAAAAATTAATTTGAATATAATTCGTAATATGCATAGTTTTTGTTTATTTTTTATTTATTGTGCTGTAATTTATTTATGTTCTTGTTCTGCAAAAAGTATTTAATTTGTTATTAAATCTTTATTTTATAAGGAAAGAGCAACAAATTTTCGCAAAAAATGAACAATGACATTAATCACTTAAATGGTTAAAACAATTATGTAATTAATTCTTGCAACAATCGACAATAGTGTGCATTTGGTGTAAACGATTTCTATTTACAAAAATGTTGTGTGTTATTTTGATTATTTTACAATCATTTTTTATATATTACTTTTATTTAAGGATTCATACGTAGAAAATTTATGCTTTCCAGTTTGATTGGGCTTAACATTTTTTATTAAAAGTAAACTTCCAACAATGCAAACAAAAATAAAAAAAAATAATAAAAAATCAACGAAAGCAAATTTTAGAGTGACTCAAATTTTATATTTAGAAGCAATAATTTTTAGCAGAGGAAGGATGTTATTCTTCCTCAATTTCAATTTTCCGTAACGGAAGTGCTGATTTTAAAGATATAAAATAATAATTTCTTTTATGTTCTTTTAAAGAAAATATTTTTTTTTGGTTAACTTCTGTAACGTGAATGTTTTACGTTGCTTATTTTGAATCTATCTGGTATATATGTTTGCTTTAGCAGCTTAAGCCTTGAGATACAATTACTCTCTACCGTTTTACTTTTTAGTTTAAAAGTTGTCCCAATATTTTCTTATGCAAACAATCCAAATAATTTCCGTCGTTTTTTTATGGTTCTGGTAAGTGTGTGCTCCACAAAATTCGCTTTATTATATTTTAGTTTGCAAAGCAAACCTACAGAGATTGTTGCCGCAGTAACTCTTTAAGAATATTTGTTAAAACTCAACCATCAAACAATATATTATACAATATATTATTAGAGCATAACAATTTGACTTTTTAATTCTTTTAAGGATTATAATAAAATGAAGATTGCTAGAACTAATAAAGCCAAGAGGTTTTTTACCCACAGAGTAGATATAAATAAACAAGAAAAGAATCTGAAATAAAATTATATTCATTTGTAACTGACTGACTGACTGATTTATAAAAGCACCAGATAAAATGCTGGCCCTGTATGAAAACTGCGTTAAATCTTTGCGTTTATAGACCATAAATAACGCCCAAATGAGTTTATTTTAGCTTTTAGTTTGCTTAAGGAGAATTAGGGTCTACAATCTAGCACATCTAATTTAGTGATGGTAGTAAAGATATTGATAACTTTTGTCCTTTTTTTTTGCTTAATGAGAGTGATCTATGTGACTTGCTTTAAGACCTTGAACTGTATGAAGCCCAACAATAGTTTTAGCATTTAATTCCTAGATAAAATATCAAAATATCTGCATGTAATAAGTTTGTTTGGAAAGTAAAGAACTTCTTAAAAATAAATATTTGACAGATGACCATTAAAATATTGAGCAGCTAATGCTTCATTTTAAATAACTTGAACAGAGGGAAAGTAAATAACAAAACGGATTTTTTTCCTTAAATATTATTTTCTTCAAAATCAAAGTGACTTAGCAATTAGTAAGGGGAACGTTATCAGAAGGATATTTGAACTAAAACAAATCGGTACCAGAATAACTCAAATCTATATGAGATGTCTGATTATTCTTGCTTTCTGAGTAGTTCTTATGTGCCAACTTACAAAAGAAAGATGTATTAACAAGACTTTTGTCTAAAAAGAAATACCTTAGTTGAAAGTTAAATATTTTTTGTAAAAAATCCTTCCATAATATCTGAACAACTAAAATTTATGGTTAAAAATGTGCTTCCATTTGAAATAAGAAAAAGATTTTAAGAATGAAGTGAATATGGTCTCGAAGTCGGATGACTGTCCGTCTTTATAATTTGTCTTTAATTGTTTAATTGATTAACTTTAATTAACTAAAAAATATTGTTTTATTATTTGCAGCTTGCTCCTTAAAAAAAATTATATCAGTTTATAACTGAATTCTTTACATTAAAACACATGAACAAGATTTTTAAATTATCTTAAAATTTAATCTTCAAATTTAATTAAAACATATTTTAAACTTATCTTGAGTTATCTGTGTGTGTTTTTTTTTTGCCAAATTGTCCAGAAATGTTGACAGTATTTTGATTTGAGGTTTTGCAAAATTTCATGACATTTTCCTATGCCATTGTTTTGTGGTTAATTGACCAACAAGCATGAGAAATCGCTTACACACACACACACACGCACATTTATAAACTAACATACATAGAAGGGAAGCATAAAAATTATGCTTCTTCATAATAAATAATATAATTCTAGATTCTTTAATGAAAATTTATGTTTATTTTCATATGTCTACACAAACAACACCATATTTATATGAAAAGCAAATTTTCGTTAATGGCAGGGAGGAGTGTATGGCCTAATCAGAAAAGCACATACGGCCTTAAATGCAAACATCTAAATGTTAGAGCTGCTGCCTGTTCTACGTACGTAATGCATGTGAAATGTTTTTTGTTCGGCTCTTTACCACCCGCACTGTTTGTTGGTGTTTGAATTTTATTTTTAAGGTGTGTGAGTGTTTGCACAGAAATAAAAACAACAACAGACAGTTGCATTTGTATGTGTCGGTTTGAATATTAATTATTTTTAAGGGTGGTCCTTAAAGAAGTTTCTTGGTATGCATTCGAGCAAGCATATTTTCAATTTAAAAGTTGTTGAAATCCATATTAGAATATTAAAGTCTTTTATTATCGGCGATTTGCTGTACAATAAGTTAAATTTATTACGGTTTTATAATTTGACAATAATAATAGTTTTATTAAGTAATCCCTTGTTTGTTTGCAATTTAGCCAGAATTTTTACAGGACAGATAAAAATGTCTGATTTTGATTAAATTTTTATTAAAAATTTTCTATATAATTTTCTATTTCCAAAAAATAGAAAACCGAATTCTCGAAAAATTTCTATTTTTACAAAATTTTCTTTTTAAAGAATTTTTTTTAGATTTTCTTTTTTAATAGATTTTTTTTTAATTTTTAAATAGAAAAAAATTTAAAACCCTTATATTTGTGGAAAATTTAGCAGTTTTTTTAAATAGAAAATTTAATGGATTTTTTCTTGTAATTAAATCTATTTTCTGTTTGAAGTTAGTTTTAGCTAATGAATTTTCTATAAATAAATATCTCAGATGATGTTTTTTTTATATTTGCAAAGATTTAGTTCAAAATGTTTTTTTTTTAATTTTGTATTTATAATAATTAAAAAATAATACAAAAAATTTTTTTATTATCTTTTAGTTACAAGTTTTTTTTAATTAAAATGTGTTAATTTAAATTTTGTATATCTTGTCATAAGATTTTAATTTATTTATTACTAAAATAGTTATTTAAACATCAAAAGATTTTTGTTAAGAATTTCCCTTAGTTTAAAAAATATCATTAAAAAAGTTAGTTTCTGAAACAATATTAAATTGTCTATTTTCAGACTGGCAAGAACATTTATTATTGACACGGGTAAGTAATTTTTGACACAGATAAAAAAAACTTATTGCCATATTTATATGATGTTTACCTTTGTCAACTAAAATATTTAAAATAATTAATTGAACTTCCTGACATAACTGTGTTTACTACAAAGCTTTTTCATGCCATGAAAAATAATCTAAAATATTTATAAAGTTTTTCTATTATGAAAATTTAGTATTTTGCTTTGAAATGGGAAATAACTACACAAAATGTGTCTTTTAAAGTGAAAACTCTTATTAATATTTAAAGACACATCTTAAAATGTTTTACCTATTTACGTTCTGATTGGTTTTTGTGTCACTAATCCATTTTCATTGTTTGCTTTTAATAACAAGGTTTCAATCAGTTATTTACATACATACTTCGGAAGCATTTTTCTCTTTTTTTGTCTTTGAGTGAATATATATTTTCTGTTTTACTTGTTTGCTACTATATTTAATGCACTATTTTCACTTTGCTGTCTCTAAGTAGATAATCTATTAAATAATCAATTGAGAGTTCCTTCCGTATCAACAAGATTAATTATAAATTGTCGCCTTAAAGGTCTAGTAAAATTAAAACATTATTAAAAGTCACTAGAACTGTTGGGTACAAATACACATAAACACGCACATTCATCTATATTTTCTGTTTGCTTATATATTAGTGTTTTGCGTTAGGCATTTGTTGAATTGCTTTTTGCAATAATTTGTGCACTTATGTGCATTATTGTGGCTTTTTTTTTAGCCCCAGTCATGTTGACCATAATTGCTATGAGTATTATTTGCGTGTTGATATGAGCGTAAATATGTATGTATTTGGAGTTTAAATATTTAAAAAAAAATAAATTTTTAATTTAATAAAATGTTTTTAAAACAATTTTAATGTAAACTATTTACGTAAGTTAAACTTTAAAATATTTGATGAGATTTTATAAGGATTAAAAGATAAATTAATGACGAATTATGTTATTTAATTGTTAACTTTAACAAACAATTTAAAAAAAGTAATAAATAAAGAAGCCGTATAAAAATATTTTGCTAAAACAAATTTAAAAAAAAATAATAATCATTTTGATAATCGAATATCAAGCTTTTTAGCGATGTGTTGATCCCATCATAATTTTATTTCTCTTAATTTAATACAAATTATTATAATTTGTTCACTTATTTCTATATATTTACAAATTGATTATTTAAACTTATGGTCTTTTCTTTAAATCAAAAAAATGTTCATATTTATGTTTTATATTCAATATCTCGCCACTTCTTTGTGCGGCATCATCAGGAAATCAATTATTAAGTTGATAAATCTTATATTTCTGTTATTGACCTTTTTTCTATTTTTTATATAAAATACTATACAAATACTTTCAACTTTAATTTGATGGAAAAAAAAGAAAAAAAAAATCAAATTATTTCTTAAAAAAACCACCCCATTTTAAAGGACTACATTTAATTTTTTACCTTTTGCAATTAGCATTATAATATATTCATAATTATGAATTCATATAGACACTTTCAATAAGCCATTTTATGTTTCATTTAAATATAAAAAAAGCATTTGTTTTAGCTTTAGGTTAAACAAATTTAAATCTTTTGATATGCAATATAAATGTAAATTATTTAGGTTTTAGGTCGAAAATATTCTTAGTATTGAAATAAAGTCCTAAGTTTAAAGTGTTTCCCTGACAACTAATTTTGAATTTATAATCCTTAATTCATATCCGTATTTTAGGATTTAATTTGATTAATTTACATGAGTAATTTGTGCATAATTTAGGAAATTTTTAAGGAAATTCAAACAAAAAGTTTTAAAGGTATTTTAAGATTAATAAGAAAAGTTTAATTATGATTTACATGTAAATTTCAATGAACGAAAAATTTAATTTTTAGTATCTTATTATTTTCTATACTATGCTTTGAACACATAGACGACTATAGGCTACCGATCACAATATTTACATTTATATAATTATTTATATATGTTTTATTATTATATTTTATTATTTATTATTTTCATTATTTATATTTTCAAAAGCGACATTGAACAGCTCTGGCGCGTCCAATATAAAAGAAAATGTAAAGTAAATAAAATCCTACATTTTTTTTTATCGTTAATACAATAATCATCAGGATGTTTTAAACAAATTTACTGCTTTATTATAATGTTGCTGTCGTTTTTATTATTGTTAGGCAGCTGACTACATACCAACGCCTTAACCAACGGCATTTGTAGTCATGTAGTTGTGTAGCTGCAGTCGAAGAGAACTTAAATCATTACTTCTTATTTAAAGTACATCAAAGTGTTATAAATTTTCTTAATATAAATTTTCTTAATATAAATACTCTAAAAAAATTTTTTTTTTTATATAATAATTGATTTTAATGTTTTTGAAGACATGTTAAAATGTTAACTTGTTTAAGCCAAATAATTAAAAAAACTACTATTTGATGTTGGTTGCGTGTTACTATTAAATTGTTGGGATTGTGAAAAATTATTTTAAAGGCAGAGAACCAGAAGAGATAACATTTAAATGCAATGTAACGGTTAAATGGGATTGGTGAAATAATCTTGTTTTCTTGAGGGCCAAAATTCACAGTAGTCATTAATTTGTAAACTAAAATGATAACTATTGTTTAACTAATACGGGCTTTTGAAGCCTTAACTAATTGAAAACTATTAAGTAGCTGTAAATAAGATATAACTGACCAAGCCGTTGCCATTAGTTACCTAAAAATAGTGAATTTGGGCTTAAAAGATCTGCCAAATCTAGATTTGTCCAAAAGGTATGAAGGAATTTGCAACAAATTGCAAAAAACTGTTTCACAACACATTTAGCATTTTAATGCTAACAGAACTGTAATTAGAAAAATTATACAGGCAGCCTTAGAAAAAGGTACGATTTGTCAATATTTTTTTTGTATTATAGGTAGATCTTAGAGACATCATTTTAGAATAAATTAATTCTACAAGTGCATTGATACAATTTTTGTCCAACTAAGGTTTTTATTAAGTATAAAATCAAGAATTTTTACGTTACTAACGACCTAAGTTTTTTGCCAATGATATTGATACTCTAGCTTTTAGAACTACTCCGCAGCATTGTTTATGTAAAAGATCATTCTTTATAAATCTATTTATGTTTGTATATAAAATAGTAACATGACTGATTGATTCATCATCGCTTAGCCCAAACGCATAAAGCTAGAGACATGTACTTTGGACTGTAGGTTCCTCTCCTGTTGTATAAATCCACCAAGAAGGGATTTTTGGAAATTCAAATATTTTAGGGTAAAAAAAGTCGGTAACCTTATACCTGTTAAACTAAACAAGATACAAACGAAAAGCATAGTATTCTAATCTTAACATAAGCGGACAGGTGTCTGGTACTTTTTTGAAATTCTGGTGAATAGGGGGTAAAAAAGGGTAAAAGTTATATTTTGGGGGCCCTTTTAACTACTAAAGCCGTATAAACTACGTTCGTCCCTTCTCTAAAAATAAAGAATACGATTTTAGTACCTTTTGGAAATTCAAACGTAAAGGGATAAAAACGGGAAAAAATGTTTATCAGTAAGAAACTGATCCGATTTGAAAAAAATGTACGTCCATACTAGTGTTTCTATAAATAATTAAGGAATAGATAAAAATTCGAATAACAGTTAATTTTTAAATATGAAAGCCATTTGCATATTGGATGTTGAAAACTCTGCGTAAAATGACTTGGTTTTGGTATTCAACAATACGTCTCGCATAATATAAAGTTGGCCCATTACCAGCAACACATTGAACAACTACATCTGCTATATGTCCAGTCACTTGAATAAAACAGACAAATTTAACTTAATTTTTTATAGAGGCCATATGTTCAATCTTTCTTATAACTGTCGTATAACTAATATGTTTCTTTTTTATAAACAATTTTAATAAATTTTCTCCTCATAGAACCTTAATCTTTAATCGATAGATTAAATTTTTTTTCATAAATTTTCTTTTTATAGTACTTTTTTCAATATAAATTTCATTTTTTATGGGTGCAAAAATATAGCTGCTTTATAGTGTTCATTATCACTTTTATTGTTAAAGTGAGAGAAATGATTCATGATTCATAAAATTTAGTAAAAAATAAAAATAAAAAAATGTTTTTTGTAGAGAAAATTTAAAAAATGTTCTTTTCATTTCTTATACATAAATATTAAAAATTCAAATAAATTATAAAAATCCTATTTTTTGTATTAACATAGGTATCAAATTATCTATTAAAGAATACAGAACACTTGCCTGTGTTTCAAAATCAGTAAATTTTATCCCAAAAATTCGAAAAAAATATTTATGCAACCAAATTTATATCAAGATGAAAAACACAAATGATTAATTGTATGTCCTTTTTAATTTTTTTTACAAATTCTGAACCTCTAAAGCAATATTTTTAGGGATGTGAATTTTAATCCAACAATTCGTTTATTTCTATAAAAACTATAAATAATTTAATCAAATCAATCTACTGAACAAACTGTCATCAAATGCCATTTATCAAAGTATATAAAATTGCTTATAAAAAAAAAAATATAAAGGAAAATAAGTAAAACAAGTGATTAATAATATAAAATTAATTTGCAAAGCTTCAACACAGGGATTTAAAGAGAAATTCAAATGAAATGAAAGATTATCAAACGAATAAATTTATCTTGAAAAAATGTATGCATAAATATTCCAAAAAACAAAAAAAAAATCCATAGAACGATAAAAAAATTACAGAAGAGAAATATTCTAAACTAATACAAACATACCTTTTCGTTGTAGTTGTTGTCACTGTGGTATGAAGATGCCACAAAAAACTCGTAGTTATCCTCAAAAAAATATTTATAAACCACAAGGATATTTTTTTTTGTTTGTTTTTTTTCTTTACTTTTTGCAGCTGGGATACTGCGTAAATTTTTGATACTTTTTTCTTTGGATATATAAGAAAAATTCTTGTATATTTTTTGATGTAGTATATGGATTCTAAGACATGTATATGTATGTGGTATATATGTGTGTAAGTGTGTGTATTATCATAAAGAAAAATACTGTTACAGACACCCTGTTTTAGAGTGGAGGGTGAAGTTTTATCAAAAAAAAATATATTCCTCCAAGTTGTCACAGACACATACACAAATTAACAATTTTGTATTAATTTTTTAAAAAGGATGCTGCATTAAAAATATTATTCAAACACTTTTGATTTTTTTTAAAATTCAAAAAAAAATTTTTTATGTAATTTTCTTTAAAATTTTATTATTTTCTGCTGTTATTTTATGTTTATCTTTAAATTATTTTTTTTGTTTTAATTTCTTGTTAAGGTTTTCCTTTCAACACTTTTCAAAACTGTACGAATTTAATTAATAAACTTAACGCGTCGCACGTTCGAGATGAACTGAATTTAAATTGTAACATGGCTGTACAAAATACTAAAGACCATGAATATAAGAACAACGCCAACAAAAAATTTATCTTCCGGTAAGATTTTCTGTAACAAACGAAGGAAAAAGCTCAAACATATAGAGCAGGGGTTGGTTGTGCTCTCTCCTGGAAGCTCTTTTAGCTCTACTTGTATGAGGGAATGCCAAAAAGTTGCGCATGTTATAGGTTTGCGGAGAGAAATTAAGTCTCCACTATACAGCTGTTTTGTGCTCACTTCTTGTGGTTATCTAATAAACAAATTTTTTTTACTAAATTCCTTCGGTTTGTAGAATTTTGTCAGAATATTTTCTTCCCCCAAAAATATATAGCTTTTACTCAGTTGTTTGTGGCTTTATTTTGTTTCTTTTTGAATGCTGGGCAAAATGGAAGCGCTAGAGAATTACAGAGGGAATTATTTAAAGATTATAACTTCAATTTATATTCCAAACATGTTTTCAAAGACACTAGACAATCTTTTTACAATAGAGCCTGCCTTATACTCTTCAACATAACAACACTTTACTCACATTCTTTGCCACACACGTTCATACACTTACCACCACATTCATAGTAAGTACTACTTATGTATAATATTTTACTGCCATCAATACCAATATGTATGCAAAACATTGTGCCATAGCATTTGTCTATGAGTCATTGATACTTAAAAATTATAAATGCCTGACTGTCTTCCTGCCTCTCTGTTCGACTAACTGGTGAAAGTGTATTGAATATTAAGCCAGTTTTTCTCATTTAGTTTGTATTTACAATGGCTTTATTTCAAAGTGGGCTCCTGCTTAGAATGCCAAAAGTTGAAGTAACGAAAAAAAAAAATAAATAAATAAACAAAGATATAAATAAGCATATAAATATGTATTAAAATAAATATTATTAAGTTGAAGATAATGTTTTGTATGTTGAACGATAATGTTTGCTTAATCAGTTCAATGAGAAATTCCGTACATTTTTTTATTGACATATTAAATATTAGCCACAGACTTCTTGGTAAAATTGCAATGCTAGCAATTAATAATATGGTGTTTTGCAAAGCACATACATAAGTATGTTTATAGATTAAACTATATTTAATTGCTGCTTACAAATAATATTTGTTATTATACCTAAACATACTTGCACAGAATTTTAAATATTTTTGCAATTTGCAATTAAAAAAGAAAACAAGTTGTTTCTATTTAGGAGGTAAATATATATCTCTTGTACTAAAATTCGTAGAAAAACGCCGATTAGTGAAAACACTAAGATTTAAAGATTTGAAGAAAAACAAATAATTAAAACAGCTTTAAAAACCTTTATTAAGCAAAAATTTCCTAAAGTTGAACACACAAAAACGTGTTTAACCTAAAGTCGGTTTTGTATCATATATTTTATTTTTGTTTTAAAGTTTATTGTGTTACAGAACATGCTTTAGTTTTGCTTTTTTCAGTTTTCAATTATATTTCTTAAAAATTCTTATTTTGCTTTTGGTTGGTTGGTTTACGTGATAGTTTGCCACACTCGCAAACTGTCAAGTAGAGTCTCATAACTCCGTTTTGACAGGACCACACCACTCGTTGGATGTGCAGTTCACCCGGCTATGGGTTCCCAGCCCGGGAAAATATGAGTACTAGATGCACCGTGTTGCATGTAGTTACCTAGGAAACTGTGCCTCCTGACACATAGGGCGGGGCATTCGCAGAGAAGATGGAGTTGCTTCGTGCGTCTGATATTAAAGGAGGGCCACGTTAGCCTGGCAACCCTACATGTATCCATAAAAAAAATAAATAAAGGTAAAAAAATTGTACTCTTATTATTTAAGATAAAACTCGCTATTTAGATACCTATTTTGTTTTAAACAGAAAACCTTCTTAGTTCTTCTAAATTTAATTTACATTTTTATTTAAAAAAATCAAGTTATTATTTGGTAAATGAATAAAAACACTTATTTTAATATTCTGTTCTTGAAATGTCATAAACATTTTATATTTGATTCTATGCATTGTTGACTACAAAATGATTATAGAACTATTAGTGTTGCCTAAATATTGTTTTAAGAACATGATCGATCGTATGACAAAATTCTTAAAGCATTTATTAGGTAAAGTTCTCTTTTTTTTTAAATGTTTGTTAGCGTTAACTAATGTGTGTTTTACATCTATAATTAATCTATAATTAAAGTAATAGATAAAAAATATTTTTTTTCAAAATAAAAAAAAAAATTTGGATTTTTTATATAAAATATTTTAATATATTTTTTAAATATTTTTATTAACAAAAAAATGTGATGCACATTTGAGTTTATTTATTTATTTATTTATTTATTTAAATTAGCTACATATAAATTACAGCAAAGCATTACCAAAATATCAATAACAATACAATTATATAAACAAAAA
>NDXZ01019269.1:0-11126 GCA_003055125.1 Paykullia maculata
TCGGTATAGCCGAATATAACGCTCTTACTAGTTTCTTTTTGTGTTAGTAGCAACTTAAATGTTCAAAATGATAAAATTACCACTCAGATTTTTAAAATATACATTGTACCTATTATGTATGTTATATATGTAAGTCAGTATATACAATTATTTATTTGATGTCAAAAACAGATGACAGACACATAATAAAAAGGTATTAGTGCCTCCTTATCTTTACAAATATATTTGGCCATTCATATTCGGTTTTGCGTAAAAGAGATTCGGTCACCCGCAATAATCACATGGTACCCAATAATCACCAATTTCAAAATTAATAATGAATAGTTTCATTTTGATAAAGACTTGTATAAATTACTTACTTGTTAAAGCACCTACTAACAATTCGCCCCTCATACTTCAACGATTAGGTCTTGTACAGACAAACACACAGTTGACTGTAGTAAGAATAAAAAAAAACCGTATTAAGTTAGCACAAAGTGATTGATGTTGTGCAAATAGTAACAAGATATGTATACATATGTATGAAGCCAACTACATTATATTTTTTGTATTTTTTGTCTCAAGTTCTATACCTACCACCACAGTCGACGATTGATAAAAATAATGTTAGTATTTTTGATATTCCATTAACCCAATTCCAAAGTTTCCAATGTATTTAAGCTAAATTCGTATAGTAGACAAAAATTTATGCAACCAAATATTTATATACATATGTATGTTTGTTTGCTGCCAAACTAAGTTTCCAAATTCAAATATTTGAAGTTTTATTATGATTAAGATTGAGCTGGATTTAAATGCCTCAAAAATTTATTTTTTCAGAACCATTAAACACATGTTAACACTTGTACCAACTTAATTATTATTAAAAATTAAAAAGCAAATTCTAAATATTTTTAAAAACTGTTTAAGAAAAAACCCAATTAATATAAGATGTTGATGGAAGTTTTCCAATGGTTTTTGGTGCTTAAACTTCAGTTAAACACTTTAATGTTTCTTTCAATAGAAATGAATAGGCTGGAGTTCTAGCAAGTGCTCTTAAATTTTATGCTGAAATATCTGATCAAACATTGTGGAAAAAAATTTAACCAGGAAAACAACGTAACTATTATTTTATTAAGACAATAATAAAATAACATTCAGCTTTGTAGGTATTTTTTTTGTAAGTTCCCATATTGTTTTTCCTTAAACTGTGAGTGAAATAGATGATATTAACAACACTAAAAAAGCACCAGCCAGAATTGAAAAAAAATTACTTGAACCAAAACAAAATATGTTGTAATAATAAAAAATATAACAAAAAATTTACTAAGAAACTTAAAAATATTTTTATTTGACAGCAGAAAAATTATTTAAATAATTGCAAAGCCGGTTATTTTTACAGATTTGTGGTTTGTTTTTTGACATTTAAAAACAACAGAAAAATAAGTTTTTTTTTTTTAATTTTGTGGGTTTATTTTTAGGTGTTCAAATTTTAAGAAATCTCTTTAGTAATTAATATGAAAAACTAGTTGACCGGTTGTTCATACTTATATAAAATTTTGAGTGTGAAATTTGCTGAGACCAGTTCTCAAATCGTCACATCCGTGTTCGTATCGTCAATCGTACGAAGAATAATTACGTGATACGTCAATCGTATAAACTGAATGGTATTATGGCAAACGAATTGTAATTTTTTGTTGATTTCAACTTTAGCAGTACACTTTTAGGTGCTTTATTTTATTGGAACACTTAACCCATTCCTACATAATGGATATTTTAGTACCCAAAAAAGTAAAGACAGTAAAAAAGTTCTAGCGTGGACGCGATGAGTGGTTATTGCTGCAACTTACATTTTCATTTAGAAGTAGAGATTGATTAGCCTAAACAAAATTAAAACAGTAAAATGTTTTCCTTTTAACCTATAGTTTCAATATGGATAATTTTTCTTTTCGAATGCGGTAGGATATATGAAGGATATATTGGTTGACCAAATTGTGATGTTCAATTGCAACAAAATATACCTTCTAAATTAGGTATTTTCTCGACAAGACCATTTTGGTTGTGTTTCCTTATAGATTTTAGGATCGCAATGTGAATGAATGAAATTCGACGTCGCCAGATAATAAATTTATATAAAAATAGATTAATAATTTGATTTTTTGTACTCAAATAAGAAAAACTAATTCTTCAAAATAATAAAAAAATATATCATACCAAAGCCTGTTGGGTATTTAAATACACATGTCCTATCCCAAGTGTGTGAAGAGGTAAAAATTTTTTTATCCCAAGCAACTTCTACGGAACTTCAGTTACATCTATATAAATTTCGTCAATGGGCAGGCATTAATGGGTTAATGGCATATTAAAAATATTTAATTTTTATTTAAACACCATATAGAAATGCTAGCGATTGATCCACTAAAGACTCTTCTAATGAAATTCCCTCTGAAGCAATATGCATAGTTAAAAGGACCATTAAACAGAAACATCAAAGATTTTGTAGTTTTTTTTTATGCAAACATTATTAATGTACCTTTTTCCACATTTTTACATTTAACAGGTGACCCTGTTATTTATTTACGAATATTTTCAATATATATTTACGAATATTTTCAATATATTTGTATGTACTCGAACACCGTTTTGTTAACGCATGAGAGTTCGTATAAATCATACACTCAGTGGTACGTTCACGTATGTCATAATCCAAAAAATGCCTTTTTACGATACGAGTTGTACGTTCACGGATGTGACAATTTGAGCCCTGGTTTGAGGAGTGTGAAGTGTTTGTTATGGAATGAACGATACATTTACAAGCAAAAATTGTTCAAACTAATCTAAATCAATATTTTTTTCAATTAGATATTAGACTAGATGTTTAATTTTATAAATAAAAGAAAAAAATGTATTTCGATGATCACTGATACAAAAAATAATACCAAAACCTACCCTACCTCAGGTCTCTTAAGATTATACAAGAAATTAACATTTTTTTAGGTGATCATGTCATTACTTTGATGTTAATATAGGCCATAATTTTTATTTATTTAATTCTCTTAAATTTCAGTAAAGAAATTTTTTGTTTACTATTTTGGAAAGACTGAAATTAGGTATGAAATGTCAGGTCCATGCGTTGTAGCGTGCGTAACGGAAAATAAGGTTTCTTTTCTATTGTAAGTAGAATAAACATTTTTTTTTAAGTTTTCTATATTTTTAAATCAAGTTCATATTCTGCTTTAAAGCAAATAAAAAATTAAAATTTTTACAATAAAAAAAAAAATATTAACATAGTAATTTCTGTAGTGTGCGTATTGATTTGAGTTCTTGCAAAAATTGCATTAAAAATCTTTGCAATTGTTATTGGATTATCGTTGTTAGGCAAATTACAGACTTAAAAAAAAAACTAAAGTATACAAAAGTATATTCATTCAGTTTTGCTGGAATCGGAAACCATCTGGTAAAAATAACATGGAATTACTCTAGTGGAAAAAATGTGACATGCGCCACGTCGCGTGCGTCACAATGGGTTCACGGCTGTTAATAAAAAACTACACATTTGTTTGCCTCCAATTAAGTTATTTAAGATTTCTCTTATATTCATCTTTCTTAAAGGATTTAGGTTTTTTGTGCTTTATTATGCAAAATTCGCAAAAAATGTAAAAGTTAAAGGTATCTCTTTTGAAAGACCAAAAAAATTGTATATTTTAATCTGAAAACTCGTACGAATGTAGCGTGCGTCACGCAGGATTAGCCCATTCGGGGAAAACTTGTGGTCAAATATATACTTCATCAAATATTTTTAAGAGTTCTAGTTTTAACTAAAACTAAAAGCAGTTTGCAAATACCATGTAATTAGTAAAGGGTATTTAATATTTGACACAACTGAAAATAGTATTTAAACTTTTTGGTCTGTTTAAATTAGAATTTGTTTGCACGCAGCTTTGTAACATACAACAACAAACGACCCATTGTCTCTTGTTTAAAACATTTCAACGTAACTAATACAGTTGAGTTTATAATGAAAGCAATTTTTTGTTAATTTTCTTGTGTTTCGCAGATAAATATGTGACTTCAACAAAAATAGTAAACATAAGTCGTTTTTTATTATATCCTCTCACTCTTTTTGCAAACATCAACATTCGCTGACAATTATTACACAGAACAAAGTTTAATTAACTTTTAATTGAAGTTTAAGTTGTTTGGTAATAATATTTTAGCAAAAAGCAAAGGTGAATAATGACTTAAATGATTAAATACAAAAATGTGGGTATTTAATTGCTTTTGCAGTATTGTGGTAGAATTACAAGGATAAAACGTAAATGTTACATACACAAGCATGAAACAAGTTTTTGTTTACGGTACATGTTTAACGACTCTTAAGTAGAAACGTTGTAACAAGTTAAATTATCTGTTGGATATTTGAAATAATTAGCAGCACGAAAATGCTACTAATGTCAAAGTAAAGTTTACACCGCATTCGGTATTTGTTACTTGTAAAAATTTCCCATAAATTTTGTCGCTGCAAAAAGTGAATAGTGTGTTGAATTAAATTGTATATGAAATACAAAAAAAGCTGTATTTGTTAGAACAATCTTTCAGACTTTTTATATTGTGTTCGAAAAATTATAGGTTTGTTCCAGGAATATAACAAAATAGTTTGAACTCGCTCAAATTAGTGCAAAAGCGTTCCAGATAACAATTTTTGTTCAATTTTGACAGAAAATGAGAGAGTAAAATTTTTATTTCCTGTACAAAGTTGTACGAACTTCTTTTGGGTAAGTTCGGACTAGAATTAAATTATCAGCTGTTTTTTGTTTATATATAAAAATAAAATAAAAATTTTAATAAAGGAAGAAAGTTTTTATTTAAAATTATTAAAAAATGCAAAATGAAAGTTCCAGGAAAACGTGCAATAGTTACTTGACTTTTCATTTTGCAAAAAATTATAAATAACGTTTTACATAATAACTGGCTTTCACTTTTTCTAATTTATTTTCATTCACTTTTTACAGCTGTTGCCAATGATGCAAATGTTTTGCTTTTAAAATATTATGCATTTCAAGCGTCTAAAATCACTAAAATAAATTTATTTAAGAAAGTAATTTATTTATTTCAAAATAATCAATTGTGGTTTCTTGCGTTCCAGCAATTTTGGACAATTTTGTCACATTCAGAGAGTAATTTTCTTTTTACTCTCAATAGTCCGGACTGTTTTGTTATGCACCTGGAACAGACCTTATATATAAGCTATAAGTTTTATTTTAAACATACATACGACAGCTGTCAACATCATGATTAATAAAAAAAAATTAAAAATTAAAACCTTTATCAATAAAAAAAAATGTTTCCATGGGGTAACTAGACCTGTTCTGACGATATGTGAAGTTTGACAGTTGTGAAGTGTTACTGTGAAGAAATATATGTATCTGCTAACACACATTGCACAAAAACAAATAAGATCCAGTAATGCAAAATTGATAGAGTTCAAAATTAAATAAACAATTTTGTATAAGAAAACACATGTAAAAATCTTGCATAAATCCGAAAAAAAATTAGGTTGGCAACCAATACCGTTATTAATGCCGGTACCGATTAAATGCGGTTAAAATTGATACCGATACCGAAATAATTTTTTTTTTTTTCGTAAAATACCGTTACTTGAATACCATTTCCTTAAATATCGGTAATATACAAATAATATTTTGGTAGACTGTGTACGTATGTATAGGTTTAACTAATAAAATCTAAAAATAAAAAGTTTAATTATTTAGCTTATATATACTTTACTATACCGATATAATCAAAATAATGTTATGGTACCAATACCGATATCGAAATTGTAAGTTTTTTAATACCGATACGTTACGTTGTCTGTATCCACTTTTTTTTCTTTTTGCAAAGTAGAAAACACATGATCTGAAGTGTGAACTGTTAAACGTTTTGGAGGTACATTTTGGGACACTGTGATGCTGCCACACTTTCTTACAAACTAAAACTTTAAATCTTTGGCAACATAAATACCTATTTAAAATAATGCCAATTAGGTACATAAAAGTTTTCAATTTATGGATTCATTAAATTATATTCACTTTCATACTATTTTTGCATTAGGAAGAGGAATTCATTCATTTATTCAGTAAATAAAAAAATGTATAAAATTTTACAATACAAAATGAGGAGAAACGCTTTTATCTGACAATTGGCGTTATCAAAGCTGTAACAAAATTAATAAGGATTTTTTTTTTAAGAAAAACAAAAAAAGTTTTAATTACGATTTAGAAAATATGTTGCATTTTATTTTATAATTTTATTAATAAGAAATAAAAATTAAGGTTCATTTTTTTTTTTGATATATTAAAAATACTATGAAAAAAGCCAACATAAATTTTAATTTACCCAGCCAATGTATAAAATATTAAAATTTATAAGAAAATAATATTGAAATAAATGTATGTATGTATGTTTGTAAATTAAAATGAAAGCATTACATACATACATATATAAGTTATTGGTTTTAAAGCGAGGAGAAAATACAACAAAAAAATTAATTAAAAATGTCGTAAAGTAAATGTTATGGTTGGAAGTTTGATGTGGGCGGATAATTGGTTTCTATTGTCTAATTTGATGGTTGTCATGGCTTAATGGGTAAAATAAAATGTTTAAATACACATTTTCATGCATATGAATCAAACAAATATTTAGTTAAAGAAGGACACTTACAACTAAAAATGTTTAATTTATTTTTAATTAAACTATATAAAATCGTATTGTATAAAACCCAATTTGTTAGTTGACTTAAAAATTAATGGCTGGTGTTGTGATCTTGGTTAAAATTTTTACTTATTTAATTTGTTTATTTTTTTTCAAAAAAATGCTTATAATGTTTGAAAATATGATAGACATGAACAATTATTTATAATTGAAAATTGTTTTTGTTTTTTCTTCTGAATCTTTACATAATATTAAGCCATAAACCAACAAGTTGACGATTTTTGGTGCGACATTATGTTAAAACATGATGGCTTTGGTTAATACATTTGTTATTGAAGCTATGTTTGAATTAGATTTGTTAAGATTATTCGGATGTGAATTGGTATGGGATTTAGACTTCGGTGGATTTTTGATTTGATGGAGTTGGTGAGACGGCATGAGGTGGTGAAGGCAAACCGTTATCCTGCATTGAAGCTGAACCTATAATAGGGGCCGGGCGTATGGATGAAGGTGGGCGACTAAAAAACTGACTGTTGGCATTGGGCAGTACTGGTACACCTCCATATCGAGTTGGAGCATTAGGCTGGTAACTCATTGAACTCTCTCCACTGTTACGACTATCAGCCCCACTAAATGTGGGACTATACTGTTGATGAGGTTGGGTTTGAGACAATGGCACACCACGCACTTCACGTTCGTCACGCTCTGGTGAAGGTGGTTGATGGTAGCCTGCTGGATGTATATTTCCTACACCATCATGATTTTCATTGTCATCTATTACAGTATCGGCCCCCATTTTATCTAGTTCCGTCCCTGAGGCAGCTCGCAATGAACGTCTTCCCACTTGTTTCGGTTTTTCACCTATTTTATTAATGTATTCAATATCCTTAGCTAATTTTGTATCTTTATTTTCACTACCTTCTGATGATGTCACATCCTCGTCATCCAGATCCCATTTTTTAGCTGGAAAGTCAATACGGGGTTTTCCCGGTAGTGGTTCATTTGTACGATATACTTTATCATATGACCTACTTTTCTTTATAGTTCCCGTCTGATCCGTATCGCTGTCATCGTCTAACCCCGTGCCCACCGCACGCAAATTATTACGTGACGAAGCTCTCGAACGTGGCAAGGTCATCTGCCATTGTGGATCCTCCTTCAGCTGCTTCTGACGAAAACGGTACACACCACAAATAATACACAACATCAGCGGTAAGATGACAGCTATGATAATGCCAATTGCTATAAAAGCTACACGTCTAGTATAGTAAACCTCACCTAAACAGAAAGTCAACAAAAAAATTAATGAGGCACATACAGACGACACAATAAATGTCATCAAACTGATTAATTGTGTATTTTGTTACAATATAAATACTCCTTTTTGTCATGTCTCCTAAAGTCAACTTACGTAAACATTGAGTATAACCGTATTCGGGTAAATTCCACAAACCGCTCGACAGACATTCACGTCTTTGGTCACCAATCAGAACGAAACCTTCATTACACTCAAATGATACTTTAGCGCCTGGCATAAAATTGAAAGATAATTTACGACCAAAACGTGGCGTCTCTAACACACCACAGGATACCATACGCCTAAAAAGATGCAAAAGAAAATTTAAAAATATCTTGATGAGCAAATTATAAAAAATGGAAAATTAACATATATGTATGTACATATCTAATTAAACACATCTGTATGTATGTACATATGTACATTTGTAGTTATAAATAATTATTCACTAAATTTTATTTTGTAGAAAACCAGAAAAAGTTCGGATAATAAAACATACATACATATGTATTTTAAAAAAAATTGTAAATTCAAATTTTTTAAATTTTGAGAAATTTTTTATAGTAATTTTTGATGATTTTAGTAAAGGAAACTATTTGATAAATAACCGTTTTTAATAAGTGAATATATTTATCTTACTCGGAATTCAATGTTCTTATGTTCACCAAACTGTCGTAGTAATTTTTCGTGAAATGAGCTAAATCTCGATTTAACGTCATACCATAATCAAAGCGACACTGATAACTTTCACCACAAAGCTCCTCAGCTCTTTCTATATCATACGATCGATTGGAAGGTAGAAAATCTTGCGGTTCTCTTAGATAGTTGGGCACAAATGAAGCATTCGAATAATAACTGGCAGTGCGACCAAATTCTCTGGTAAAGAGAGCAGCACCCAGACCAGGCAAATCACGATCTGCCAGAGCCCATTTCATGGCCCATTGGTCATGAATTGTTTTGAAATCCTTAATATTCGGATTAAGATTCAATATTTGGCCATTAGGTAAAGTGAAATCGTCTATGGGATTAAAACTCCAATTGCCAAAGAGGCCAGCGGTTTTGTTCTAAAATAAAAGAAAAATCAATTTTATTAATAAAACATTATTTCAAAGAGAAACTTACTATAAACTGCCAGGGCAAGTAAATACGACCCGTCATATAACCCTCATTTTCTACAACTTCCACACCGATTCCCGAATCAAACATAACAATAACTTGAGACTGATTTAACAAATAAGTGGGCGTATACACTGTAGCACCATCGAAATGCTGGAATTTCAAACTTTCACGATCGAAATACACGCGGCGACCGTCAGCCAATACATCTAATTTATAACGCCAGCGAGCATGTTGTGGACGTACACGAACTTCAATTGTGGTAGTTGTATTACCACGCATGGCCATTGCTGTCAGCTGTGTGGCAGGTACGGCTCCATACATATTATTGGGCATTTGCTCGAAACGTCCTTGAACCTCAAAACGTTGATCGGCATCTACACTGCGTGCCAAAACAAATTCTCCTAAACCATTAAAAGTATATTGAGTACCATCGAATGTTATAAAATGTGGATCACCGAAAACACCAGCAACACCAGGAGCCTGGTAGGCGACACAATCTTGAGAAGGACGACGTTCAAAGCGATAAGTTTCACAGCCTACAGCTTGTTCTTGTTGCCACATACAGCAAGTGTAAAAGGGACGCATATCGTGGAACCATGTGGAAAGAGTAGGCACTTTACTGGCTTCATTCCAAGGCATTTTTCCCAAGTTATGAATACGACGAGGACGCGATCCCCACATTTGATCATAGGTTAACATAAGGAAACCATAACGATCATAGCAGCACTGCTGTTCTGCACCTTGTGGACTTAATGCATAAATTAAAAAGAAAATTACATAATAAAATAAACTTCTTTTCCTTAAAGGTTTTTTTTTGTATTTGAATTTTTTTAGTAACTTACGTTGGTGTACCGCTAACAACACAATGTATAGCGCCTTTGTGACGCAAACATGTTGGATTTGAATCTTTGTCACATTCACGATCTGGCCTATAGCGTCCCTTATCATAAATGGCCTGTTCCAAGGTACATGGACACAAAGGTAAATCGGCAGCAAAATTTCTACAGAAAACATGAAGAAAATATAAAAACAATAAAACACAAAAACAATTAAGCAATAAGACACATATGTCCAATAATGCTAAAATTAACAACAACAAAAATGTTATTTTATTGCAGATTTTAATTATTGCTGTCATAACTTTTTATAGGGATTTTTAAACAACTCAAACAATTAACATAAAACGCACACACATAAGCATTTTACAACTGCTGTTAAAATAACAAATAAAACAATTTTTATTTGTTCTTGCATGTACAAGCACATGTGTTCGTTTGAGTATTATTCACTTTTATAGTAATAAATGACAGTTGTAACTATCACTTACATAGAGGGAATAACATACAACGTACTGATATAAAACAACAACAAAATTTTCCAGCTTTCAAGCTTTAATGGCAAATGGCGTCGTCACCAACATCAGTAGCATCAGTAGAAACAACATCAACAGCCAAAAACAAAAACACATAAAGTACAAGAAAAGCAATTTGTCGTACACACTTTTTAATTAGCAAACTTCTATACATACTTCCATATATTGCACATACATACGCATATTTATGTATATGTTGGTGATGTATACCTTGTGAAGGTACTTGTAAGTTTTTTTTTTTTTGTTGTAAGTTAAAACAGGAAAAATTTATAAGATTATAAATTATTTTCAAGAGTGCTTTTTAGAATTTAAAAAAGAATTCGCTTCTAACTAAAGCCAAATATTACAAAAATTGTGGTTTTTGTTATACAAAATGGACTCTTAATATAAAGTTTTATAAAAACAGAATTTTTTACTTCTGTATTATAAAAACAAGTTAGAAAAAAATATTCCGCTGTACCAAATCTTTAATACATTTCACTAACTAAATAGAAGGAGCAGCAACATATTTGAATTTTAAAAGCAAAACTAATTACAATCGTATAAAAAAGGTAATTTATTAAAAAATAACTATTACGTAAATTTGTATGTAAATTATAATCTTACCAAAAATGAAAAAAAAACTAGTAAGAGCGTTATATTCGGCTA
>NDXZ01019273.1:6903-30543 GCA_003055125.1 Paykullia maculata
AAAAAAAAAATAAATAAATACAAAACACACAAAACTAAAAATACCCAAAATTTGCCAATAAGGAGAATTTTATTGTAGTTTATAAAATTGTTCGCAAAATTCAATGGAATAACAGCTCATCAATATAGTGTGTCTGGTTGCAAGTGTTTATGTGTGTGATGCCAACAACTGTCTGTTTAATATAACAGCAACTGTTGCAACTTAAACAGCTATAACAACAGACACAGTTAGCAAAATAACAACAACAACAGCAAAAATATAAAACTCTAAAGGGCTGTAAATTTTATTTTAAAATACAATTTGATGCCATAATGTGTTTTTGTGGCATTTAATACCATCAACGATATGATTTTTATTTCTTTTATATTAACGTTTTTATGGCATCCATTGCCACTAGTGAAAGGGCGTACAAGTGTAAGTTCGTCATTTTATATGTAACACCAGGAAAAATCCAATAAAGAATGTACATTTTAATGGTCCTTATAAGAAACTGAGTAAATTTGTCCGTCTGTCTGTTTGGTCGCCTGCCTTTGGGTATTATTCTCTCGATCGAACTATTGAGAAGAGCCAAATGTAATTTGTTAGAACTGTTTAAAATTTGTTAATGAAATTCGGTATTGAACATGAGTTTAGTCGGTAAATAAAAAATAAAGTTATATAAAGGTATGTTGGAAATAATCAAACAAATCGATTTCGAACAAAAACAGTTCTGCAAAATAAATTAAAATAAAGCAAAGTTAACATTTGCAAATACTTTAGCCAACTGCTTAAAATTTTACTCGAACAAACAAACTGTTGCTGGTTAGTATAAAGAAGCTTATGTATGTGCGTTAGCATTCGTTTTTGTTATTGCGCATTATAAGCAAATAAAGAAAAATTCAGGCTTTAAGAATATTATTTATGGTAGAACTATAGTGGGTTTGCAAATGATTTTCGATTTACAACTGGTATTCACTATTTTATGCTATGGTTCTCTAGACTCTGGCGAGTTTGGACCGCCTACTGTTAGCTTTAAACCATTTTTATCACGGAATTTGTTCGTTCCTTCGTGTTATATATTCACACAAAACATGTACCGCCATCTCAACTTTCTGCTGGACTATTCTAAAAATCGTGTCCTTCTAGATTTTAATGTTTTTTTAAATTATTAATAAAATTTCAATGTCCTCTTACCTATTAAGGAATTCTTGAGAACCACACGTGTCGGTCAACATGTAATTTTCTACTCCCATTTTTAAATGTTCATATAATTCGCTCACTTTTGTTCTCTGCCCGCAAAAGTTTATTTCGGAAATCAACTCTTGATTCCTGATTGATTGAAAAAATGTCTTTTGATTAATGGCACTGTGCGACAAAAAACAATTTTTGTAAAGTACCCAGACTTGGCTGTATAGGTTCCATAGTACCACTTGAGCTAAGTAAAACCCTAGCTCCGTTTTGCAATAGTAGTTCGCGTTTTAATTTTATGGGCCTTAAAATATTGGGAAACTTAGTGAATTTTTCGAAAAACAGTACCAAGTCTGTGTACTTAATAATGTTGTATTAACATAATCATTATCAATATCTTTATGCCACTTTTTAAGACGGTAGAAGCTAAAATTTTGCTTAAAAGTTAAAACATCTGAAAACGGGTATTTAAAATTCGTTACAGCCTTTCTTATTTGCTTTTTGTTCTATTTTTTTTAAATTGTGTTTCGGGTTTGGTATTTAGTGCAAACTGATATTAAATACATTCAATAGTTGTTATAAAACAGAAAAGGTTTTTAATTATTACCAAAATTGGAAATGTGTTTTATACTCTTTAATATTGAAATTTAGTTTAGAAAAATTATTTGCGAGAGCAAATGAAAAGCAGCTTAATTTGAATTTTGTAAATAAAGGGTGCCCTTTAGCAAAACAAAAAAATTGTTGTTTTATAATGATGATGCTTTCTTGTTTGGAGGATAACAAATAAAATACATTTTAAAAATGTGAAATATATTGTTGACTTAGACAACATTTGCATGGTGAAATTTGTTGCAAAAAAATTTGTTGTTTATAGAAAAAAAATATGTAGAAAAACAAACAAAAATTTCATGTGAGTAATTTATACGAATTTGCATCGTGTAAGTTTAGCTTTAGAATTGAAAAATTTTGGCAGGGGAAAAAAATAAAACGGATGAAAAAATATATCGTTGCAAAGGTAACACTTAAAATTTCACTGATAAAAGTTTATGTTCTACTTAAAAAAAATATATCCTCCAATCAAAAATGTAATATTTGTAAAGCAGAAAAATTTTTTTTCTCCAAAAATATTTGTTTATATTGCTTATGCAAAATTAGGCAAAATGCACCATTCCCATTCATTCTAGCGTCTTAAATTGCATACAAATATTCATCATTTCATTTTTAAATAGTCTCTCTTTTGGATATATGTATACGACCATATATAAAGGGTGTTTCTTTAGAGGTATATAACTTTGAATATATGACTTCTGGCATATGACCGCCACAGCTCGCTTGGACGTAGTCTTATCTGGAAGACGAATTTTCGATGACTTTTTCCAACATTTGTGGCCGTATATCGGCCATAACGCGGCGAATGTTGTTCTCCAAGTGGTCAATCATTTCGGGCTTATCGTCGTAGACTGGCGACTTCACATATCCCCCCAGAAAATAGTCTAACGGCGTTAAATCAAACGATGGAGGCCAATTCACGGGGCCGAAACGTGAAGCTATGCGGCTACCACACGTTTTCTTCAATAAATCAATTATGGCACAAGCTGTGCGACTTGTTGCGCCATCTTGTTGAAAGCTCCAGCTCCTGCACATCAAGGTTGTTTTTTTGATGAACGAAAAAGTCAGTAATCATGGCTCTATAGCGGTCACCATTGACTGTAACGTTCTGACCAGCATCGTTTTTAAAGAAGAACGAACTCCACCAGCCCATGAAGCATACCAAACAGTCAGTTTTTCTGAATGTAACGATGTCTCAACATACACTTGTGGATTATCATCGTTCCAAATACAGCAGTTTTGTTTATTAACGTATCCCTTCAAACAAAAGTGAGCATCATCGCTAAACAAAATTCGCTTATAAAAACCGGGATAAACGGAAATCTTGTTTTCACCGAATCTATCTCAGGTGTCAGACTTTTTATGTTGAAATACCAAACCAAACTAAGCCCAAAATTATATAAAAAATATATTAAATATGACCGAAATGACCGAAATTCCTACCAAATTCGTCCATTAGGGTCGAGAAAAAGTCTGGCTGTGTTGCTTAAGTAGAATTGAATAGAATTTTATACAGACCTAAAAAAACATTCGATTTAAAAATGAAATGGAATGGAATATTTACTTAAATTAAACTAAAACTAAACTAAAGCTAACTTAAAAAAAATAAAAACGACTGAAACCGAATCTTGTTCTAGGTAGAACTAATTTTTTTCTAAACTAGAACTGCACAGCATTACTGAAGGGCAAATTTCGTTTAATAATTTCAACATTAAACATCTGTAAGTTTCATTGTCAACTCCCACAGATTCAGTTTTTTATGGCAGGCTTAAGAATTTAGTTTAGTTCACACCGTATTTGATACTTATTTCTCTTTAATAAATTTTATTATTAAATCTTTGAACATCAAAATATGTGAAGAATTTACCAAATAAAAAGTTCCGAATTCGTTGTAAACTCCACTAATAATTTTTCTTTTAATTTAATATTTTTCTATTTTTTCATGTTTCGTATGTAAAAGTTCAGCGTATGTCAATGACCCTCAGGGGAAATGTGTTAATGTGTGCGTGTTAGCAATAAAATTAATGAATATATTAAAGTTTTTGCTTGTTTAGAAAAGTACAAGTAATAACAAATACAACCAACATGCCTGCTAAAATACAAAAACATTTGCAATAAAAGTCTTGTTGGAAATACAATTGAGATCTAAGGATTTGTGTGTGTGTAAAAGAGAATAGAAAATTTTCTTTAGTATGTTACCGCTTAAGAGAGCTTTTACACAATCAAGTATATTACATTTTGTCCAGCCAGACATGTTTTAAGTTAACGCCTTAACTTCAATAATTAGGTTTTTTTCCATACAAAAGTCTATTGCGTTAAATGGAATCAAAGTAAGTGTTTTTACTTGGTTGAATATACGTTTTAGTCATCTATTTATCTACCAGTCTTACTAAATTCTTTTGGGATCTCAATAGTGCTTTTTGTTGATACCAGTAGCAGCAGCAACAAGAGAAGCAGCTAGATTACATTTTTGTAATTGTAATAAATACAACTACAAGCTGTGCTTGTGTTTGTGTTTGTCTGACTGTAATATAATTTCCCTGGCAGTTTTAGTTTTCTTAGGTGTTGTTGAATCATTTAATGGTATCGGTGCCAGAGGCGTATTATAATTAATGATCTGGGCTGTTTTCCATTTCTATTCATGGCCATTGTATGCCCAAACTTAATTATTATTACAGATTTTTCTTAAGAATTAACTTTAACATTCACATATTTTACTGTAATCGTATAAGTTTTCAAGTGTTGTTTGCCATAATCACTGGGTGATTATTTTAATGGCGTAGGTTTTATTAAATATTAAACGTAACGCTGACCTTTTCTTAATGGCAGTATTAAATTAATATTTCAAGATTTGCTTGAGTCTTTGTTACTTTAGTTGCATTTGTTTATAATTAAATATTGATTTTATTCTATGGAAGAAATCCAAAAAGTTTTCAATTTTCTTAAGCATCAACTGGGCGTTGAAATTATTAATGTTTTGGGGGGTTTTTTTTTGTTTGTTTGTTAGTTTGAAAAGAAAACCTAAAAAATAATAAAAAGTTCTTATTCGGCTGTGCCGAATTATAAATATCCTTTGCCAATCACTTAGTGCTAACAAAACGTACACACATACGGATAATTATAACAGTTTTAGTTAAGTTTGGCTATCGGTTTTGTTTTCACTCTGCAAAACAGAAAAGAAGCTCTTCCATACTTTCAAAGTTGTATATTAATAACACCATTTGAAAAAAAAATTTATTTAAACTAAACCTTTAACATAAACAAATTGCGAAAATTTTAAATAAGATTTTTGGTTTCATAAATCACTGGAAAACAAAACAAGAATGTGAAACTTTTATTTTAAAGGTGGGTAAAAATAATATATTTTTTTTTAAAACAATCGCTTTTCAACATATTTATTGTTTTGTTTTTGTATGTCCAAAGCGCCTAAAGTTAAAGCTTTAAAATAGTCGAGTAGTATCGGGTATTTAAAATTATCAATACTTTGCTACTATATTGTGAGTTTAAGTATGATTTCTGTAAGTAACAAATTTTTATGTCTCCCTTTACGGTCTCGCAAATAATTTCATTTCCAATTCCCTTTTATCTACTATTGTTTTATAATTAAGTCTTGTTCCTATTACTTTGTCTTTATAATGCTTAGAGATTTCTTATTTTGACAAGCACAAACAATACATTTGTTACCTAAAATTCAGTTTGAGCTTCCTTTTTTTAACACACTTGCACCTGGTTTGTAATAGTATTGATGTTTGAATTAATACTTGTATCATTATTACATTTTCCCCTTTGTTGTTGTGTAGGAAAAAAAACAAAAAGCACATTTTTTAAGTTTTCTTGTTAGTATCTCTTGAATGAAAAGAAATCAATTTACTTTTTTTTCACTGTGAATTAATGCGATAAAGAAGGGAAATAAAAAATTTCATGATATAAATTAATATGTTATTTGTTATTTTTTTGTACATATGTTGACTTACTGTTTTACAGACAATAGAAATAGCAAATTAAAAATATGTATAACTTTTTTCTTTAGGTTATAATATTGTTTTCTAATATGTCAACGATATTAAATTTATACTTACGACTGACTTCCTTTTTTTAAGAACTTTATATATCTCTCTCATTTTCTCTTTTACGCTCTTTTATTGTGTTTGGTTGGGCGTATTGTTTTTATTTCACCTATAATACTTTTGGGTAAGAGTTGAAAAATGTTTAAGCAAAATGGCCACCAAATGTTTAAGCAGTTGCTTGTTGTTTAAAGTGCAAATTTTGTTTATTATTAAGTGATTGTTTTCATACCCACCCCCAAGAAGTTTGGTGAGTATATATGTTATTTTTATTAATCCCTATGTATCGCATTTTAATATCTGCTTCAGACCTTGTTAAGTACTTTTTTTATTCCTCATAAAAATATCAAGCCACTTAGCTTTGTTCGTCTATCTGCCAGCTAAAACCGCGATAATGCATACATGGCCTAGCGTTTTTTGCGTTTTTTTTTGCAGGGGTCTTCTAAAAACCCTTTATTATTAAAGGTCTTTCAAAAACGTTTAACACCATGAACGAATGGTAATATAAATTTCCCTGGTATCCGAATTGAACTTAAAATAATTCTTTATTAATAATTGGCTTATTATTGGTAATACTTTCTTTACTTAACATAATCCTGAAATTTATCCTTATACTCAAATTATTAAATATTCCCCAAGCTGTGTTGCGACGTATTGTACAATTTCATTGCAATTAACTGACCATTTTACTTTTTTGTTAATATTATAGGATTTTCTTTAAGTACCTTAATATAATTTTCTACACAGCATCGCTTTAAAACTGTCATCTATATTAAATACTTCAAAAGAAATCTATTTCTAAACTGTTCATCTGTCTCTGTAGTTACAAATTAAAAGTAATTTGCTTGACATCAGTGGCACTTTTCAAAGTAGTCAACCAAACTAAGTATCTAATAATCCAATAGCTTCGGCAACAGTCAATTATGATTTAAATTAACAATAAATGAAAACAAAAACACTTCAATTCTTAATCTCTTAATATGTTGGGAATATTAATGCCAAATGAGCGCTCTAATTTGCTACATTGACCCTCAGTTTATTACAGTTTTTATCTATTTTGTCTTGTAGTTGTAGAAACAAACAAAAAAAAACTTAAGGGGCAAAACAAAAAACCAGACTAATTAAAGGTAACAATTCTTAAAGTTATGACCTAAGTTATACGGAAAATGCTAAAGTATTTGTCTGCTTTTTCTCCACCCATACAATTGGGTATAAATGTTAGCAGACAAGTGTGTAGGTGTAAAGTTTCTGTAGCAGAGTATTTCCCAACATGTTAAAATTAAAAGTATATTGAAAATTCTCAGTGTTTTCTACAAACTTTGAATTTTTTATACAATTTTACAGATTTTTAAAAACTCAAATAATTTTTATAATTTTTTTTTTTAATAGAGAAGTTTTAAAATATTTTTTTATTTTTATTAAAATTTCTTAGAAAAATGTTTAAACCTATTATGGGGCCGCTATTATTTTGCTTGTACGTTTGTGACTTGACTGAGGCTTTAGTTAATTGAGGCTTGAGTTGCTTGAAGCACTGATTTCAAAGATATTAAAGTGCAGCCTAAAATTGACCCAAAGAATATAATCGTTATATGTATTTGTTATTCGTCTTCTAATCTATGAGTCATAAAACGAAATAAAAATTTATTTTAAGCAAATGTATCTGCAATTTAATTTTCAAGTTTAATCTTAATGTATTTTCTTTTAATTTGCATTTACTTACGAATAACTATAAATATTACCTACTGTTACTCAAATTTAGAAGACTTATTTATAGTGGAATTGTTTTTGAAATAATAAGTTGTTCTTGCAGCCAATTTTTTAAAGACTTCTATTTTCAAAATTTTTTTAAATTAAATTTCAAAAAATTCGTACAATAAAAAGGTTAAAGAAAGAAGAAAAAAACTTTAAAAAATTAAGAAGTTTGGAAACAACTGCTTTATCATTAAATTTATTATTATTATTCTTACTTCATTTTATATTGCTCGACAGTAAACGGGGCCAAAATAAATTAACTTTTAGTTTCTTAATTTGCCATAAATATAATCAACTCAATAAAATAATAATAAGGTTAAAACGATATGTAGATTTTGTTTCTTTCTTATGCCACTAAATTCCAAATAAAGAGTAAAAACATTCACTACCAGCATTAGAACATTAGCTTAACTCCAATAAAAGAAAAACTGTATTGTATTATATGGCCATAATGAGACCTAAAAACTAAATTGTTAAACGATAACGTTACAAAAATGCTAATGTTTGTAGTCTGGCTTTTATATGTTTCCTATTCAGACAATGCTAGAATTGTACTTTGAAATGAGAAAATAAAAATATTTGCAAATAACAGCAACAATAGAAATAACGAAAACAAGTTGTGTTATTTAACCCTTAAAGCTTCTGGTAAAACCTTTTCCGCTTTTAGCATATTTATACAATAAGACGAAAAAAAAGCTGAAATAATACAGTAATAAACGTTAATTTTAGTCTCACACAGTTATAGTAATAGTGGTAGTTGTAGTTTTAGTACTACGTATACAAGTGGCAACAATTTTGTAAAAAACTATAATTCAAATTGACCTCAGCAGGATTTAATTTTGCATTATTTTTTATTTTTAAATAAACTTTAAGTTTTTTTTTTGTAAAGATTAATGCAAATTTGTTCGAAATTTAAAATTAATAACGTTGAATTATTTTTATCCAGTTTCAAAAGTTTGATTAACAGATAAAATAAATAAAAAAGAAAATGTTAAAACTTTAAAAAGAACATATATATATATATATATGTTCTTTATTTAATATTAATATAAACAAATAAAACTAATAAAATATTATGTTAAACAAAATCGTTTATGAAGAACACAGGGCGACAAAAAAACACACAAGGGTATTCTCTTAAGAATAATGGGTGTAACGACCCTGTGTGTCCTAGCTAGGAGTGACAGTGTACTCTGACTGGCCAATGTGCGTCTCATGAACTAGGAGGTAAGCTACGAACTCAATTTCTCCGAAACACGATTCCATATCATGATCCCCTCAACGACGGAAGAAGGTTTTGCTATGGGTTAATATAACACATTCAAGTAAAATCTCAATTATTATAGAAACGAAAAAGAACATAAAGTAATTAAGAAATATTGTCATCAAAAAACTTTGGATTTTCATTAGCTCGTAATTTATCACAAAATCGAAGTAATAAAAATTATTAATAACTCTACTAAATAAGCGGTAATAAATATGCAGCTTCCAGGATGCTAATTATATCATATATCTTAAGAGAAACCGAATAAATCAATTAAGAAATTATTTCAAATATTAACTAATCGAAAAAGAAAGTTTTTTTCATTTTTAAGTTCCACTAAGGCAACATAAGCCCTAACTTGTTAAATAATTTTATTTATTCTTTTAGAAATATTAGAGTTAACAAATAGTTTTGAGTTTTAGGGCTTAACGTTTTCCTAAAACAGAAAAACATATTGTAAAATGTTAGATGATTTTTGATAAGATCTAAGCAAATGAAAAAAATATCTCAAGCCAAAACATGTTGTTAAATTGCTTAGCCAGAAACTGTTTGCCGAACGTTTTGGTTTTTTAAAATTAATAGATTTTACAGAAAACAACTTGAAATTACAAAACACATTGCTGTCCATCTTTTTGTCCATGTGCTATTAGTCAAGACTATAGTAAGTTTTTGTGTCAATTCCACAACACTTTTCTTGAGTTTAATAGTAACGTTCACGCCGATGAAGACACCTTATAAAATATGCGTCGCAACAATACATTGCATTTTGTAACTTTACAAAAATAAATAAAAGAGGTTTTGGTCGCTGGTGTCTGGAAACTACCACCGTAAAATGTAATCAGAAAAGATTCAATGTTAAAACAAAATTTAAGGAATGTGGCAATGTCCATTGACGTCAGGTCATTTGCATTTGTATTAAGCTAAGCGGAGCCGATGTTTAAAATCCGCCAGAATATTTTTTGAGAAACTAATTAAAATTTCGCTACTTTCTTTAATCTTTATATTTTTTCAGTTTTAAATACCAATTTGAGGGCTATTTTTTTTCTTAAGAAAATTTAAGATTAAGAGTCCTCTCCTAAGTTGCAAAACTCTCTGATTGTTATTTTTTGAGGAAAACCAGAAGCAATTTTTTTGCACAAAATCCGAAGAAGCTAACTACTTCCAACGTCCTGTCCTGGAGCAAACGTCAAAAAAAATAAAAATTATATTGTAACTTTGCAGAGCACCATAAGCTGATAAACTGCCTGGCGGCTTTTATCTCGATACTAATTCAAACTTTTAAAGGAAAGTATGCGTTGGTCCATAGTAGTGGCAAAGACGATATCCAAAAGCGTTTTTAAAGAAAAATGTTTGAGTATTTGTTAAAAATTATGGAGCTTCAAACACCACCGATAAGATGTTCAAAGATGTTCCTATGAATTTATTTCTATTGACGAATATATTGTCAAGTATTTCCCTAATTGGGTTGTAGCCAGAATATGTGAATACATACTCGAGTTGTTAAAATATTTCTTACTAATCCTGTCAATCACTTAGATTTTGTATAATATGTTTTTTTAGAATTTTCTTTAATAAAATGATTTACGCCATTTGGGCTTCAAAAAGCGAGCGATCTGAGATAATATATTATAAAAAATGTCCTCAGCGGGATTATGTAAAAATCAAGAGCGGCATGGCAGTTGCCATTAACAAGTTAATATCTCTATTAAAAATAGAAAGATTGTGTTTCAAATAATAAACCCAAAAGATTTCTGCTCATCCTTTGCAATCTAATATCAAGGGGTCTAAAGGTAGACGGCATCTACTACGTTCCTTTTAAAGCCTGTGCATTGTCACGTGACGTGCCGAAGTAAAAGCCTTTGGATATGCAACATATAAAAGCACAAACCCATTAACAAACCTTGATTTGAAAACTATTTTTTATAAGTGACCAACTTTGGCACACTACGTAAATATCCTTTTAAATGTTATAATTTTACTGATTAATTTCTTCACTTTTTTGTAGTTTACGTAATAAGTAAATAAATTTATAAATTTTTTTTGTCTATTTTGTTGGACCACAAGTAATGTTTTTATTATATATTTTATTCTTACCTTTAATGTATTTTTTTCGTAAAAATCTTACTATATTTTTTGTTTTCCAAAAGGATTTAATAAATAAACCTCAAAAGACACCTTTTGAAACGCTTACCTAACAATTTCTTTTTGATAAAGAATTTATTCTTTCAATAAAGGACAATAATTTCACATTTTTAATAAGATCTCTAGCGTTTTGGCAAAAACTATTTATTTATTTAAATTTTATTAAAAGCTCCATTGCTAAAGTTGTTTAATGTCATACGGACAGAATACGCTTCGTTTTAGTTTTAAATACCTCAAAGTCCGAATATCCTAGAAAAAGGTAATTTTGTGTTTTTGGGTATTCGACCCTTTTTTTAATACCAATTTAGTCTGTCCTAACGACAGTAATCGTTAGAAAATAAAATCAATCCGTTTTTTTCTTCTTTTGATATTTTAACAATTTGTTAGAAATTCAATATTTATTTAAATAAATATAAGTGTTATGCCTTTGTCTTTTTTTATCCTTTACTGTCCCAAAAAAGGGTTTATTACACATTTTTAATAGAAATAAGGCCTTTTCTATTCCTTTATGCATATTTTGGCTCAATTTTTCGTATCTTTATAAGATTTTTTATGTTAAATTATATTATTCTTAAGTATTTGTAGAAACACAAAAAGCCAAAAGAAAAAACCATACTAAGCAGAAAATCTGTTTAGTTAAACATACAAATTTAAGAAAATTAGTTTCACATTTTTTCCTTTTTCCTATTATTTTTTTTTTTAGAGGGATTTTTAAACATATTTTTGTGTTTTTTTTTTATTGGTAGAAATAAGGTTTAATTTTATTTTGTTTAGTAAATTTTTTATTGATTTTTGTAAGAGAATTTGTTCTTTTATCCCTTATAAATTAATACCTAATGTGCTGTAAAGTGATGTTTCCGTAAGTCTGATATTGAAAGGCAAATATGGAAATTGTACAAAAAAGACGTGTCTAACAGCTAAGGTAATTTTAGAGAATTGGCCTAATAAAAATAAAATTTTATTTACCATAAAGATATGTTTTTTCTATAGAACATTTCAATAAATTTCCTAATAATTTCTTTTAAAAGAAATTGATTGAGGAAAATATTTTAAAGAAAGTTTCTTTGAATGCAAACACTTTTCGGTATAAAATCAAAAAAAATATGTTCTGTTAAGGCAACAATTTTGATACTCAAATAAAAATAAATCTTTGTAGAAAAATATTTAATAAATTTTCAAAAGCCATTGTCTCAGGTTTTAGAAGAAGTCAACGCTTAATGTGCTTTATGTCAACGCTTAAAAAAAATGGGAAGACCTGAACGTTACAGCTTATAATGAGTGGCATATGCTAAAAACGATTAACATGTGGTTAAGTTAACAAAACTAACGATTAATATTATTAATAAACCTCTTTACTAGCATATGACAGGCAACTTCGCCGCTAAGCCAGAAAGAATTGACCACTTGAAATATAAAATTTAACTCCGTTTTACTGAAATAAAACCTGATGTACACCAAGAAGTGTGTGAAAACTTTTTAATAAAAAAAAATTTAACATTAAGGCAGTTTTTTATTAAAAATGTTTAATTTTAAAGGAAAATTTTATTCGTATACTTTCGAAAATATCTTTACAGAAATTTTGAAGGAATTTTTAACTCACGAAAATTTTTTCGACAAAAAACTTCTCTTAAAAATATCTTTTTTTTTAAACTTTTCATATTTTTTTTAAATTAACCCTAGAAAGATAAACTTACGTCAGCCATACGTATATCTTTTTTATTTTACTTATTTCTGAGTCATTTGTTGTTAGAGAATGTTCCTTGTTTGTTTTTTATTTTATTTTTAAGGGTTGGCTTTTTAAAAAGTTTTGCTTGATTTTTCTCTTTTTTTAAAAAACAACATTAAATTGGGATAAGTGAAACAATTTTCACTAAGTTCTGTATTACATACCCCTCATTAGCATCACTTCGTATACACAACATTAATTAAAATAAACATTCTTGCTTGCCTCATTAAAATTACTTAATTTCCTCTTTAATTTTTTTCTTTATTATTTCAATCAAAGTTTTTAATTTAAACAAAAGCAGGATATTATGCCTTGGAATGACTTAATTGTTGTATTTTGTTCTTTTTTTGTGTTTTTGCTTAAGCAGAGAAACACAAAAAAATGACAATTTTAAAATAAACTCGATAAACGTGGCATTTACCCCACATTAGAGAAGACAAAAGAAATTAATGGCAGAGAAAAAAATTACCAGAAAAAAGCAAAATAACAACAACACAAAATGTAACAATATGGCAAAATAACCAACCAACAACAACAACTATGGCAACAAAAGTGGCAACAATAAAGATAAAGACTGGAAAACTGAAAAAAAGAACAAAAATTTAACAAAACAAGCAGGACAAACAAAAGCTCATTACTATTTGTATTGTTTATATGATAAAGGTTGTTCTAAGCAAAACAAGATGCAGTAAAAACAATAATGGACGCAAACAAAAACAGCAACAACAAATTAAACCACATATGCATTTATTAAAGAGAAGAGCAATACAAGGAAAACATTGAAGCGGTCACAACCGTTTAAAAACCAAAATTAAATTATGAAGAACAAAACGTAGTGCATTTTCTCTTGTTTTAATCGTTTCTGTTTATAAGAGGATGTGTAGGTATGTATGTAGGTGTTTGTAAAGCTGGTCGGTTACATTTGTTATATTTTTTGCAAGTTTCTAAACCTCTACGTTACATAAATAGTTTTTGTTGTTGTTAGTTTGTTTTGAACATAATTTTTCGTATATTCCACTTTCCAAAGTTCTATTAACCCTAAAGCGCATCATAAATGTAGGTGAAAATTGCAATATTTACCCAGGGGCGTTACCATTATCATTTTTTCCTAATAGAAAGTACTGACTGTGTCGTAATGACTTTAGTAGTTTTTTTTATTTACTTCAAACTTGTCATTACCTTTATTAAATTGAACCACTTATAATACAACTTTTTACTTGCTGTTTGGTAACTAGTTATATTTTTTATTTTGTAAGCACATTTGTAAGCTTGAGTCATAACGTTTTGAACAACTCAAACAAAAATAAGTAGTTTTTTTTAGTAAAATAATAATTTGTTTATGAATAAATCTAATATTACTTTCGAACTTACTTAGTTACTAAAATTATTGCTGGGTATGTTAATGCATCTGTTTTTATATTGGATCTAACGAGCCCTGGTACTACGAAATAACTTTTTCTAAGTTTAGTCACTTAAATGCCTTAAATAAATTACTAAGATTTAGGCATTATATTAAGCTAAGAAATGCTAACAAATATTGGGAAAATGCTTTCAATGAGCAAAGAGCTATTAAGTAGACATAATTTATAAAATTAAAAAGAGCTAAGTTTTACTTAGTGATAAATATTTAAAAAAAATTTCCAAAACGTAGGTCTTATGGTTCATGCAACACTAGCAAGTTTTAATTATATTGATCCACAAATACTTTTGTACCATGAAAATCGAATGTGTATTTAGCAAATGTTACCTTGAATTTGTTTTTGTTTATTTATTCATGAAATTTAACAACAATTTATATGATAAGCTTTAACCAATTCTCAGACGTTTTTTCTACAACATTTTATCAAAACGACTTAATGACAATATTATTAAAAACAGACGAACACATATTATAGAGTTGCAAGAGACAAACCCTATTATTTACAGGGACAAATAAACAATATTTTTGCTGGCAAATGTAAGCGCAAAAGCAAGCTAGCAGCATAAAAATTTAAATTTGTTTTTAACTATTGATGGCAACACTGATGTCAGTGCATTTATTGCTATTAAATTCTTAAATTTATAATTTTTGTTTCCCAGTTTTGTGTAAGAAACTAAAAAGAATCTTTAAACTGGTTATTGAAATTTATATTTTCTATAAGGCCTTTTACCCAGCAAAATTTTAAATTTTTTATGGTTAATTTGGCAAAGTTTGGTTTTAAATATTGTTTTATAAACCTTAAAAAAAATTAAAAAATTTAGTATGAATATGACCGTTAAAAAAAAGAGAAACAATGTCAACAAATTTTACTTATACATAAATAAAGTTTTAAGAAAATGCATAATGAATTTAACATTCAGAAAACAAAAAGTTTTTTAGATCAAAATGTTTTTAATATATGATTAAAACAAAGATAAAAAACATTTCCAAATATGCAATTAAAATATTTATAAAATATGTACAATTATTTGAGAAAATTTGTTTCTTAATAGTTATTTTGTTTATTTACTTTTTTGTATAAGAAAACAAATGAAACACTTTTGAATAACTTTCCATTTATGCACTAAGAAAATTGCGTTTTGACAGAAATTTCAAAAAAAAAAATTTTGCTTTAAAATTTTTTAAGCAAATAATATAAAATGTATGAATATATGTACATGTAACCTTTACACTACTACTACTACTTCTTCTATACACAAATACATTGTCAATGTTAACATATTTATTACACTGGGTTCTTTTCTTTAACAGATGTTTTATTTTTGCATTTTTCTTTATAACCTGTTTTATTTTTCTTAACTTAGATATGGGTTTGACATGTCATTTGATCATTTACAATGTTTCTTTTTCTTTTTTCTTTTTTTTACGTAAGTTCTAAGGCCTTTTGTGATTTTTTATTTGTTTTTGTAACCAAAGATTTTTGGCTTCACTTTCTTAAGAATATTGATTGTTTTGTACTCTCTGCTCTTCAAAAAAAATATACAAAAAACAAAACAAAAATGTATATGTATGTAGTTTAGAGATGTCAAAACCAGAAAATTGTTTTTCTATTAAGATTTAAGAATTAATCGCAAATATAGAGAAAAGGACAAAAATGGCAAAATGAATCTGTTTTGGAAAGTTCTTAAGCTATTAAATATAAGAGTAAGTAACTGACATAAGTGACAAGAGTTGCCAAGTTTGACAATTTACTGTCATATTTAACTATATTTTAGTAAAACATTTTTGCAGTTTTATTAAAAAAAGAAAATGATTTTTAAACTATCTTGATTTATGTTACTCAGTTAAGGCGAATTCACTCATTGTGTCTGAACAAAAATTTTGTTTGGACAAATTTTTTTTGTATTGAGTTTTAACATAATGATTGAATTCACCTTAACAGCTTTATTTTGGCAGAAAGTTATAACTTAAAAATATTTTTCGCATGCCATAAATTGTAATGGTTCAGGTTTAATGTAATTAAAAGAAAAGTGTTCTAAAATTGAGAACAAACGCAATAATTGCACTTCTTAAATTTTTTCGAGTTTTTGACTGAATCTTATTCTAAATATTATGTACAGTTGAATTAAGCCAAAAATACAAAACGTTTCAAAAGTGAAATTATTTCATTTGTTGTGGACCTCCTTTTAGTTATTGTTGCTAAATTGTATTAAATAATTTGTTTCGCAACTTAGTTAAAGAAATAAATAGCAAATTTTAAGAAAATTCATTTATGCTAGCGATTTGCTAAAACAGCTTTTGAACTGCAAAGTACACATGTATGCAGATGATGTGCAATTATATTTAAGCAGTCCAGTACAATCTGTTGGTATGAATGTTGTAAGACTGTAATGACAACTTGGATAGATTTTATCGGTTGGCAACAGCAAATGGACTTTGTTTAAACCCTCAGAAATCTAAGTGTCTAATAATTCGTAAGAAAGCACGTGACTCTGTTATCGATGTTTACGTCTCGATTAATAATGAAAGGATTGACAGTGTAAATGCTTTTAAAAACCTTGGGCTGACTTTTAACAATGCACTTACTTGAGCAAACCGAGTTGTGTACTTTTTGTATGCTGAGATTCTATTAAAAAAAGAAGGTTGAAAGTTTTATATAATAATATTATCCAATATGTCTATGGCTTGAAAAGATATGACCATGTCTCTAATTTTTTCTCTAAACTTTATGGTGTCTCGTTTTATAATCTACTTAACATACGTGTTCTTTTATTTCTTCATAATATTATTAATTTAAAAAATCCACGATATCTTGTCGATAAAATTAGGCATGCTAGATCGCTTCATGTATCTTCACATCGTCATCATGTATCTGAATGGTATTTCTTTTTATACACTGGCCATCTTTGGAACTAAAGCTCAACCACTTAATAGCAACGCAATTAGCTTTAAATTGTAAATCCCTATAAAATAATTAAGTCATAGCTAATATATTTTTTCTATAATGTTTAATTTCAAAACGCTATTTATAATACTGCTTTCCTGTACTTAAAATATAAGATTTATTCTTGTTGTATAGAAATTAACAAAATAAAATAAATGAAAAAATAATTGATTTCCCAAATTAAAAAAAAAAAATTGAAATGTGGTGCAACCTTGTTTTTTAGAAATCTGCCAAAGGACTACTTTTTCAGTAACAGTCATTGTAGCATGTTATTAAAAATACAATTTCTACACTAACACTTAAACTTCTCTCTTGAAAACCTTAAAGTCATAAGCAAGGAAGAAGAAGCGAAATATCTTCAACAGAAATGTACCAATGCAGATGATACAATAACGCTAAGGCTCTACCAATGTATGCTTAATAAAAAGGATGTTTTATATTTACGGTAATACAAGTTTAAGAGATTAAATTAATTAACTGAAAGCGATAAGGCATAGAGCTGGACCCATCTACGATTTCTTTTTACCAAAAATAAAGTTCTTGCCAAAACGAGAAATCTTACTTAACGCCTGTTTTTTTCATTTTCAGCAGGTTTCACACGGTACGACTTGTTTAATTTTCTACTGCAAAATTAATTAGAAAGACCCAACGTCAGGTCTTATAAACTAACAATGGCTATGTCAGGCGAATATGTATTATTATTATTTATATTATTTATATATATATATTAATATACATATATATATATTCATATATTTATTACATTTTTGGTTTTCAACAATTTGGATTATCTTTCAAAACAGGTAAGGAATTGATTATTGTTAGCTTAAATAAAATATTTAATTATTTCTGAGTAAAAAAACAAATCATAAAATTATCAATGATAGAAGATGTGTAGGCGACCCCAAGGAAAAACAAAACAATCAATTCATATAGTAGATATTTAGCTAATTTATATGGAAATTTCCGCAAGAATAAAATATCCATCTATAAGTTATAAATAAAAAGAAATAGAAATTAAATATTTATTAAAGCGGTTTATTACTAAACACTGTAACGTTAAGACTTCATTTTGTAACCATAATTTCTACTAAGACTTCCTGTTTGTTTGTTTTCTTTTGGCCATAAATTATGGCCAATATTTTTATGTTTAGATGTATTTTTTTTGTTTTTTTTTGTTTGTTTAATAAACAAAATAATGTTTGCTTATAGAAATTGCTTGGCTTAGAAGACATCTTTTAGTCTACAGATTTCTTTGAATAAAAAATTATTTAAGAGAAAACAGAAAAAAAGAAGGAAAACAAAGGCGACAATAAGATTTGGCAAGTTTTTATTTAACGATTTTACCCAATAGCAAGCCTGAATAGTCAGTCGTATCTTATCAAAATTTAACCAGCCGTTAAAAGAAATTTCAGCTAAATAAGAAACGTAAGCTGTAAAGCCTATTGAATTGGGAAAAAGGAGTATCATGAATAAATGAAAATAAATGCTATTGTTTTCTATTTTAACCTTTGCTAAATATGATTTATTTTATAAACAATATTTTATAACAATAATAATAATAAAAAAAATAATAATAGGGTTTGTTAAGCAGGACGTATAATCAATATTCGTTTACGTAATAGCAAGTGAATCGTGACGTATGTCTAATATAAATATAATATAAACACAAATTTTTATAAAGGAGCTATTTCTTTGCAAACATAAGTAGACCCACGTCAGAGGTAACATAATCTTTAAATAAAATTTAAGATTATGTTTTAAAAATACCTTTTACATATTTTACAATCGATTTTAGCCACGAGAACTTTAAAGCTAACAGAGGTCGCAATCTTTTAGGATTAGCTACAAAAGTCTGGCACTAGTTGTTATTTTAATAAAGCAAAAAAAAAAACGAAAATGTACGTCCACGTGCCGCAGTAAAACATTTAAGAAACAAAATATAAAAAATTATAATAATATTTACTGAAAAATATGATGAAATATTTTTTGTCAACAGATGTCAACAGACCTAAAAGAATTAAATGAAGTTAATGAATTTAATTTATTTAACGCCACCAGATGTTGTTGAAAAAAATCCAAATGATTTTATAAGTATTAAATTTGTGATTTTTTAAACAATGACTTAGAATTATCTTCTTTGAACTATGTCGGCGTCAGTGTTTAATGTTTTCTTCTAATGTCAATATTTTAAAACAGTAGGAAAACTCGGTTGGCATATGTTCCGAAAGAATGTTCTAATTTTTACCAGACAGCAACAGGTTGTGAAAGTGTTTGTTGATTTTCACAGTTTAGTCCTTATGTTACTTTACCTTTTATATTTAAGTAGTCGCAGGTCTTTTTTGTGCATATTCTACCTAAAGCCTTTTGAAATTTCCAAATATGTATCTTTTTCGATACGAAATCAATATAGTCGAATATTTATCGATAATATTTTTTTTGATATTTTTATTACGCCTGTTGAAAGATAGTTAAGAATTTTTCTTTTAATTTTAGCTATTATTTTTGGGTCATTCAAAGTAATGCGTACTTAAATATATACAAACCAATATAAATTCGCATTTTTAATTTTATTTAACAATATCATTTAACATCATCAATTTTAGAATAATAAACTTAACAAAGTTGACATTTGATTTGCCATACATATGCATTTACTTTAAGGAATGATTTACATTTAATTAATTTAAAATTTGAAAAGTATGATTAATTTTAGATTAGAAGTTTTTCTTAATTTCACTTAAACCAAATATATTAACAAAATCTATTTAATAGTTTTTTCCTGCTTACATTTTTGTTTAAATAAATTGTTAAATAAAAAGACAAGAGATTTCATATTGTATATAAGATCTAACGAATCATATACATAAATAATATATTTAGATTTGCTTTAATGGCTTTCTAAAATTATCCTAGAGTTAGGATCATTTTATAAATTTTACGAAAGAAGGAAAGGAAAACAAACTCTTCCCATTTTTTTACCAGTTTTGTTTTATACACTAACTAGCTTTTAACCCGCTACTTCGTAGGCGTACTTTTTAATATTTTTTATTTTTATAACATTGTAGATACAAAATAACAACTTTTATTTGTCTTGATTATTTCATCTACAAAAATTAGAAGAAATATTAGGACAAAGCTTGACACTATCTCATATATACACTTTTTTTATTTTATATGGGTTCCGTATTAATTTAATCTCCTGCCTTTATAAGCCGGGTTTATTACACATATGTATTTACTTATTATATCTAAGTAAACTTTATTTATTATATCTAAGTTTACTTTAAAGATGAAAAATTCCAATTCGTCCCTTATATTATTACCAATCTTAATCTGGATTAATATAATAGATCCTAATTTTACATTTTTAAATTAAAAGACCCAAAAAATTGAATAAAACTAATTAATTTAAAAAAGTACAGTTTGCCACAATAAATAATTTGTTTTTCTCAACCTAGATTAATATCCCTTACTACATATTTCTGGATTTATAAATGCAAACAAAATATCATGAACATTTAAAAGTAACTTTTTTCCTTTTTATATGGTTTCATATCTCAATCTGGGTCAGCAGTTAATAAAATCATATTTTTTGATACGAAAAGTAAAAAAGTTTTAAAAAGTACCATAAAACCGATTGAGCAAATGTTTGCCCATGATATGATTTTCTGTTAAGGATCAATTGGCCTTAAATTTTTATTTTTAGACTCTTTTTATTCATGAACTCAAAAAATGTAAATGATATTTTATCTTAATTAGAATATATATTTATCTGATATGATATTTTATCTTAATGAGAAGAGATAGGCCCTAATTTTGCGTTTTTAAACTCATAAACTGAAGAAGTACCTTAAAAGGTGGAAAAGTACTTTTTCGCCCCCTATATGATTTTTTTAATCTTAAGTAGAAGCGATGGGTACTAATTTTGCTTTTCTAGACTTAAAAAATCAAAAAATGTAAAAAAGTACCTTAAAAGTTGAATAAGTACTTTTTCGCCCTCCTTTTACCCAAATTTTCCTGTTTCTTTAACCCATTACTTTTGTTGTTAAATTTTATTCATACTATTTTTTATGTCTGAAGGAATCCGTGTTTCAAATTTTACCCAAATCGGCCTAGTATAGTATAGTACCCAAATCGGCCTAAATAGTACTTTTAAAAGTAGCAGAAGCTTAAGTGAAGCTTCTCTTGAATTCTATGAAAATTCGAATATATTTTGTTATTAAAAATATACCAAAGTTAAGTACGATTTTTATCCCTAAAAGTTCGAATATCAAAAAAGTTCAATGCTTTTAAAATTTTGTTTGTATCTTGTTTGGTTAAGAAGATATAAGGTTACCGATTTTCCCTTTTTTACCCCCTAAAATTACCAAATTTCTTAGTGAAACTAAACAACGGAAGAGGATCCCACAGTCCGAATTTCATGTCTCTAGCTCGATGATGACAGTAACGTTACTCTTTTATATACATACATAAAATATATATATATAACTAACAATATTGTAGGAGGGTACTTGAAGTTTCAAGTCTGTAGCTAAATTATAAATAAATTTAAATTAAATGTATGTGACGAAGGGTTAAAATAGTTTTCAAATACCATAATTTACTATTTGTCAGAGTTTTTTATAGAAATTTAAGCAATTTGCATTATCGAACAAATAATTTATTACAAGAAATATTTAAAGTAAAACACACATATACAGAATTTCCGTTAAAATATCATAAATAATTTTTTTTTCTAATTTAGGTCCATATATCATTATCAGGTATCTTGTTTATGTCAATGATATATTTGTTAACAAACTTAATTTATTAGGTTGTAAAAGTAAGCATTAAATAAGCAACTAATTTGCATTAAACTATTATATAGTCAAATAATATTTTCATGTTTTTTAGGAATATTCAAAAATAATTATAAACATAAACAATGAGTTTCTTATTAAACCTTTTTTTTTTAACTAAACGAATATAAAAAACATTAAAAATAATCAATACAGGTAATTTTTATTAAAAAACAATTTTTTTATGTGTAAAAACGTGCTTTTTTTTTAATTGAAAATAAAATATGTTTTTGCAGGAAACCCATTTTTTTATTAATCATACGCTCCATGTGACCTATAAATTCTCAAATAACTACAAAATAACAATAAATTTGTACAAAAATGTTTATGCAACATTAAAGTCAATGCACAATTTTTTGCTATTTTTATTGGTTTTTTCTGTGACATACAAATATTTTATTTATTTTTTAAATTTATTAACATTTAAGGGGGAGATATGGCAAATAAAAGAACTTAGAATAAACATGAAAAACAAAACAAATGTAAAATTTCTATATTGATTACAATTATTCAAATTCATGTAGTCAAATAAAATGCATAAATAAAATATTTTATTAAGGCCGATAGTACGAAAATTATTTTTAATTTTTATTTAAAAAATTAAATAATTTTAGATAATTTCTTCAACATATTTTTAATCAAAGTATTTTATTAAAAATATTATCAGTTAATAGAAATTTTCTAAAAATTAACTATCGAAAGAAACAATTTCCAGACCTTGATTGTTTTGGTAAATTTTGCAAAAAACAATCATATATTGCAAAACCTTCTTATTAACAGTAAGTGTTGCCAGATTTTACTATTTAGCAAGATTTGCTATTTAAAGTAAGTTTTAAATTTAATACGTAAAATTAAAAAAAAATTTGCTAGTTATTATGATCGTTAAACCTAAACTATATGGAAAACAAATACTAAAAAAAGTGTTATTTTTTGGAAAATATCCCGATATTTGCTATTTTGGGAAGACTTGTCAATTCTTGTAATTGTTTTTGAATATTCTGTAATTACATTGGAATATTACAGAGAATATATTTTTGTAAAAATTCATCTTTTTTATTAATTTTTCCATTATTAACCCCCATATTCATAAACAATTTTTAAGTTTATTGAAGGTTTATTGAACGAAATTTTGATACAAAAACCGTTCAATAAACCTTCAGTAAACTTAAAACTTGTTTATGAATATGGGGGTAAAACTTTTAAAAACTTTGTGTATGAATTCAAAAAATCTTTTAATTTATAAAAAATTTTAACAAACTTTTTGTTTATTCCTCGTAACACATATTCGTAGTTTTTGATCAAGTATATTTTTTAGACAAGCTGGAAACATTTTTACCCAACCGACATGCAAAATATAAAATATTTGCTTACATTTACATGCATATTTTTGTGCACAAAAACACACACATAATCACACTTGTGCAATTGTATTTTTTATACAATTCTTTAACAAATATGCATATGTAATAGAATAGTATATAATAGATAGAACAATTTATAAAGAAAATAAACATAATTTTTTATTTAAATAAAATAATATAAAATTTCATTTGCTTATATTCTTGAAGAACAATTGATATCAATTTTAGGACTAACGTGTTCCAATTTATTGTTCTTTTGCAGCAAGACACATTTCTGTTTATTTATGTTGATATAAATTTATTTAGTTTTTATTTGATTAAGCTACATACATACATATATAGAATGACAA
>NDXZ01019273.1:38912-57575 GCA_003055125.1 Paykullia maculata
AGTATATATATTTTTGGTCCTTCTTAATTCTAATGTCGATTTAGTCATTTTCGTATGTTACCTCGGCTGTCTATGGCAAACATTTTAAAGGCTGGACGATTGAGCCGAATTATATAATAATCATCTAAACTGGTAACATTGTTTTGGGGCAGCTCAATATTAAAAATAAGATTAATCGGTTGGGTAAACAAAAATTTAAAGAACAAAATCTGAAGGAGCTTAAAAAGATAATGGATTTCTTGGCTTAAATATATTTATATTGTTAAAGCAGGGACAAAGAACATATAATATAAAGGACGATTTTCATAAATTCATATAACTTTCATATAATCTTTTGAATTACTAGTTTTACCGAAAAGTTTCATTATTTTGGTGGAACGTATTAAAGATTCCGCACAAATAGCTAAGCACCACAGGACAAAAAGAATTTTTCAAAACTAAATTGTCTTACTATTAGTTCACAAATAGTTTTTAAGTTCATTTTTCTTCAATAAGAAGCATTTTTCTGCATTGAAAATGCTGCCATAGTATTTTATATCTTTCTAGTCTAGTTTTATTCGACTTTTATTTTATTTCTTAAATGTTTATTGCTTATTTTGCTTGCAACCAATATGTGTCAAATGCAAAACAATTCAATAGTAGTTTTTGCAAGAGCAACAATAACACCAATAGCTCTAAAAGTGGCAGCCATTGCAGCAGCATAATATGAAATAGTTATGCATGGAAAAATACAATTGAATAGAAAAGAAGCAAAAAATTGGAATTTTTATTAGAAAAACAGAAAAAAAATGGTTGCAGCTGAATAGATTATGTCACAAAAGCATTGGTGAAAATACCCGCAGGATATTAATGTTCAGTTTATGGGTAAAAAGAAGTGAGTAGCAGAGGAGTAGAGTTGAACGTAGTTGGCAGAAAATTACACGTAAATGATTTTTATTGCAAAGAACTAGTGGCGTGGAAGAACTAGCAAAATAAAGCAACGAAAATGATTTAATTTTTACGTAAATTATTTAAATTTATAATATTGGCTTAAATTTTTTCTTTTAATATCGATATCATTCCAATTTCATTAAATATATAATTTTAGATATTTTTTTTATAATTCCTTATAATTTTTGCTTTCCTTTTCTTTTAATAAATATAACACATATTTCTTATCTCCCTACAGTTACTTGTTAAATAATTAGAAAATTTATTAATGGCATACAATTTAATTTAAATATATTTTCTCAAAAATCATTCATTCTTACACATGATTACTTATCCAGACAAATATGAATACGTGTTAAGCATAATGTTAATTTAGAAATAATCTAAGAGTCGTAATTTCTGTTAGATAAATTGCTAGCAAATTAAATTAAAACATTGTCATGTGGCAAATGTCCTTGTACGACGTGAATAACAATCTACCAAATACATATATACACATGTCTACATTACAAGTGTTTGTCATATGTGAAATATGTGTAAAATAAAAGGGAACTAGAAGAGGAAATGATACAAAATTAACGTAGATTAGAATAACAGATGAGAAAATAAATTAGTAGAAATAAGTAAAAATAAAATTTTTTAGATATAATCTAAATCAGAATCAAAACTGAACAAGAATTAAAGAGGAATTTCTTAAATTACAGTAAAAACAAAAATATATATACCGAACAAGATCTTAACAAGAAATGAATTTCGTACTTACTATAACTATATCTAATCCATTGCTAACCTAGGTCTATACTTTAAGTTTACTGTAACCGAAACGGGTAAAAAATCTTTTATTTTATCATATCGTTACCTTAGTCGGAAAAAGTGCTAAGTCCATTTTTTCAAATTATTCCGGAGAGACAAAAAACTGTCTAAGTTTTTTTAGTAGACTTTTTGAAAATCTGTAAATGCAGTTTTTTTCTTTAGTCCATCCTCTTAAATTACCAATAGTCGTAGGATTTTAAAATATATCATTTGCGGACTTATAGGCTTTTTTGGACTTTTGCACCTTAAAATTTCATTATTCTAGTAGGGACTTAGCATACTTTCCTTAAATATATTTTCTTTTATTTCTTTCTAATTTAAAGAATTGTTCCTTATGAAGCATAATTCGTTACAGCGGTGTTCGCTGTAACCAAAAAAACTCAATAAAACTATTAAAAAAGTAAATGTACTTGGTGTTTACAAGAATGAAGTTATTTTATTGGTGTTGATAAACAAAATATTAATTGGTTAACAATAAATAAGAATAAGAATTATTAGTTTAAAGGAAAAGAAATAAATAATAATAAAAAGGTATATTTTTGCAATATAGGGAACATCCAATTTTATGTTATGTTGAATAAAATAGGAAGCGGAAGCTTCCTATGTTAAAAATATAGGTACACAATAATTAGAAAAGCAAATTATAGATGAGGTAGATCATCATATAAACGGTGATGGTCTTTGGGTAAAGTCAGTTTTAAAAATTGCAGGTCTTTTTATTTGCTTGCCGTTATTCTCCTTCTTTCATTGTAGAGTGGTTCTAAACTTGAAAAATTAATAGGTTTTATATTTTTATTTATTTTCTGTGGTTAACTTTTCCACTCTTCGGTGAAGCGAAGTTTATACTTTATTTTACAATTTAGTGTATATTTAATTGCACGAATATCCGTTACCTTGTGATCTCCTTTACCTCGTCCAGGCCGAATGCTTTTACAAAATTGCAAGGTGTTGACATGTTAAAAAAACGAAAAGTCCATATATGTAACGTCGTTTGGTTCAGGCTTTTTTCGGGCTGTTCTGCATATATTAATTTATTAAGCAGGGACAGCAATATTTCTTTCATTTTCTATAATGGAGTGTACACTATAAGCTTCCATTTGTGTGTGGCCAATTTCCAAGATTTTTTGTTCAATTTTTATGTTATGTTGAACTGCTGAATTCAGCAAGGCATTGCTCATTATGGTGTTTCGATTTTGGTAGGTACAGCCGTCACTATAAAAAATAATTTTTTTTTGGCTTCTCGTTTTCACAAAGGACCTTTTGTATGATGAAGTACATCCAGAAATTTCTTCAGCACCTAATCCACCTTCCACTTCATTCCATATAAAGCCATAAGCTTTATTGTTTCTAAGGTTGAAAAAACCAAGTTGTGGACTTGCATTATTAGACTTTATTGAAAAAAAAAATTGTTTCTTTCAACTGGACTTGGCATATTTTCTTACTTTTAAAATTTTTTTTTTTGACTTAGCATATTTGCCTACCACTACATTCCAGCAAGAAAAAACAAAATAATGGTATTATTTTTGCTTGCAAATGATGTATTTTAATTATACAAGCAAGCTACATCAAAATCTCAATTTCGACGAAAAGTGGACTTAGCACTTTTTCCGACTAAGGTAACGATATTTCCATTTTCAGTTTATCTTGCAAAACTAAAAATAAACACTCTCATGTACATATCGATTGTATTTCGTAGCTCAGTAAAAAGATTGTTGGCGTCTAATGATTATAAGAAATCTAACGACTATTTGTAAATTATTACCCAAACACAGACGCCAACTTAATAAATGTGTGATTCTTCACACACACACACACGCACACACTCAAAATAAATACATACGAAGTTGAAGGTAGTGGTTGCTGTAGATTTTTCACTTTCTCCTAATTTATTGATGTTAAACACTGGTATGTCAGACGATTTATTGCCATTTAAAAGCAATAAATTTTAAATTATAATTACACAAATGACACTTATTGTTTAATATTAAAGGCCATTTGTGGTTAGAACTTCTTTACAGCTAAATATGGGTACTCAAAAGAAAAAGTCATTAAACGTAAACAAAAAGAAAAAAAAAGGTACAACTTGACAAACCCCAGTGTTTCCATTATTAATTTATGTCTATGGTATTTTAAAGATTTCAAACTTTTCACTCAGATCTTTATTTAACCAAAGAATACAAACAATAACTAATTCTTTATCAATAATTAATTTTGATGGCTTGTCAAATAATCAAAGAAAAGTTTTGACATTTTGTCACCTCTTTGTTACATCTAGTGGTTTGAAAATTTTGTTTAACGCGTTCTGGATCCCTATTGTGAATGCCTGTTATTTTTGTTTGACTTATTTTTTTTTTTTTGTTTATTCAACTATTGAAAAATAGGCCAAAGTAAATGTTGTCAGACTTTATAATATTTTTGCCAGTTTGTTAAACGTTTTCTCTGCATGACAACTCACACACATACATACAACAGTTTTTGTTGTTTTTGTCTTATTCGCATCCCCTTTGTTTCGATGAGTTGTGTCATGTTGAGTGGTGTCTGGTAGAGTAAAGTGTTTTGTAGCAAACTCATGAAATGTTCCGTGAAGCCGTCACACACAGCTTTAGACGAACAGAGTCATAAAAACTTAAATGTATAACAGGAAGTGGAAAATAATAATGATGATAGCAAATGGTTTTAGGGAGCTGAGATTGTTATATAAGCAAGAAAGAAAAACTTTTCTTGTTATAAATTTGTTACGAAATTAAATAACCAGAAAATATAATGGAGCAGCAAATGCACCTGGTATTTTTTTTTAATGAGAAATTTTATTTTATTTTAAGGATTTTTGGTTAAAATAGAAAAGTTGCCCTTAAATAAGGTAAAGTGAAAGTGTCAGACATATATTCTAAAAATCTAGATTACTTCTATTTCAGCTAAACTTTATTTCAATTTCTATTAAAATTGTACCGCAGTTTAAGTTAAATTTTAGACAAGTTTGGCCAAATGCTTTTAAAGTTTTTAAATAACAAAATAACGTTTATATTCAGTTTTCTTCAGGATGAACATAACAGGTAAATATTTTGTTTTTTATAATTTTTTTCTGTATTTTAATACGCTCTGTTAAAGGCGTGCAACCGAAAACATGTAAACCTATTTTAAGGCTTATATCAAAAATCAAAAACTGTCACTAAATAATATTTTAAATTTATAATAAAAATCCATACAATTGTTATATAACAATTAATGAAAAAGTTAGTGTATCTAAAATCACTATTTGTCGGTCTATCAAAAACTAGAGAGGGATTGACTATTAAAACGTCATTTAAAAGTGGAAAAAAATTAATACTTCTAAAAGAAAATGCTTACATCTCTAGAAGAAGGAAAAGCGAAAACAATTAATTGCTTCATTAAAACAATGTAAGCAAATTTCTGACAGAAATGTTAAAATAGTTTTAAGGGAATGAAGAGAGGAAAAGTTTTCCAAACAATTTTTTCCCTAATTAGAAATGCTGCATAATAAATGACTTTTTGCCATATATTTGGGTGGACAAACAAATAAATTAAACCTGAACTTCGTCCAATAACAACATGTAGGATCTTAGTGAAAAAAAATCATTAAACAAATATCTTATATCTCAGCCAAAAAAATAAAACCAATTTGGGCACATTTAAGCAGAACATTAATTTAAAGTACAATAAAATTCCCTATTAAAGGGACTTCAGAAAATGATAAATATTTAAAAAAATAACCAGAATATGCAACGTAACAATTTAAAAAGAAAAAAATTATATACATAAAATATTTTAACATTTTTTATAACGATAAACTTAAATTGTCAATTATGTTGTGCGGACTCTCTACAGGAATTTTAATTTTTTTTTAAATTTTAATAACTAATTAATATTCGCATACATCTTTAAGTTCTTAGTTCGGTGTTCGTTTCTATATTTAGGTGTTTTCGAAACAATTTTATCGATCTTTATACAAAAAGTTCAGCAAAACAGAAACAATGATCGGGAAATTACTGCAACAAACTTTGGAAATGCTTAATGGAACCCCTATGCTCCCATTAAGAGTTACATAAAAAAAAACACTTTAAATAATAAATTCGAAGACTGATGACTTTGTTAAAAAAAAACAAACCCGAGTTTTGGATTTTTTAGCCGTTACTTTTGACATTTCAAACTGCGTATAAGATGGCTTTTGATGCAGGAAAAGGGAAATCCTACATAAAATATCAAAAAACTGAAAAACGAGTATGAACAATTAACGTATAGAATGTTACATGACAAGCTAGAATAATAAATATCATATTTGTTGCCATTGATGACCAGCATATGTGTTTGAGTTATAGACTGCAAGGTCTAAAGGTCTAGTAAAATACGCAACACAATAACTGTGAAAAATTGTTTAATATTTTAAACAACCGACACCGTTTCGTTCCTTACTTAGGCATAATGCAATGTTTGCAGTGACATATTTAAAAGAGGAACAGAAGAACAATTGTAAATGGGTTATAAATATGAATTTTTGAATATTATTTAAAATAAAACAAAACTCCAAAAAACTTAAAAAAAATTTTGTAATTCGGTTTGCTCAGAAACACATTTTTAGTACACGTTTAAACAAATAGATATATATTCAGTTTTTTATCATATACATTTTTTTTTCTCTCCAAGCTTACAAAAAAATATTTATGCTGTTACATTTACAAAATTCCCTGTTCCCTGTAAAATTCCCAAAATGCTGCATTACGTAATGAAAAAAAATGCAATAATTTTATAAATTTATATTTACAACAATTCATTCGTTTATTTGTTTAACGAAGCAAGAGCAAACACATTTGCTTTTAATACTTGTGTTCAACTTGCTACAGAACTGCTACTGGTAATGCTATTGCAACAAAAAGGTATGTATGTGGACATGTAAGCAACGCAACAATGCAACCATAAATAATATGACAATATTTATTTTAAGTAATTCCCTTATGTAAAAGAACCATCATTTCATTAAAAGAGATGTAAGGAATAATGAAAAGATGAATATCAACCATGGAATAAAAATATGGTAAAAGGTAGCAGAGAGCTTGAAGTATATAAAATTGCCAAAAAATATACTTTTAATTATATCAAAAAAAATTTTGAATGGAATTTATCCGCAATGAAATAGATTTGTATTAAAATGATTTCTCTTATATTTTATATATACAACGCATTTTTGCAAACGTTTTAAATGTTGAACAAACTTTAGCCTTTAAGTAAATTCTTTTAATTTCATGGAAGCCATTAAGAAACAACCAATTTTTTTTACGAAAAATGCAAAACATTTTCCTAGAAAAATTTCTTGTGCTTAAAAATAAACGGAAACGGAAATGCAACTTATGTACAAAACAGCCATTACAATAATAAAAATTAAAACAAAAATAACAATAACAACAAAACACCGCTTAAGTTTATTGAAAAAGTGGTTTTGCCTTATTTTACCCGTTGCCTCAAGTTGCTTTCAAAAGTATTTCTGCATTTTTCCTACTTCACTTTCAACACAAAAACAAATACACACATGACCGCACAGCAAATAAACGTCTTTCTTTAAACAATTGCTGTAGCAACAACAATGTTGTCAACTATAAATATTGTAGGAAACTTAAAAAAAAAACAAAAAGGTAACTGAAAACACAAACAAACATTCTGTAATAAAATGTAACAAAAATGGAAAATTTATGCAGCGAAAAAATTGTTTACAAAATATGTATTTTGTAAAGGTCCTGCGAGCGAGTGAATGAAAATAAACATTTAAATAAAATTGAATGCCGAAAAAAAGAAAATAAAATTGCATAATCATTCTTTTGAAATATATGAACGTATGCACGTCTATAAAAAGTTTCTCTTTTGCCATGAAAAAAATGTGTATTTTATGTGACCTGCAATACAGGTGTGGCTGCAACGTAGTAACGAACATTACTTTCATTTTATTTGCTGTTTTTATATGTTCGAGCTTAGCAAAACCAAACAATGAATGGTTTTGTTTAAACGTTTTGTTTAATTTATGTTTTCTTGGTTCTCTATTTAAAAGGAGTTTGAATATTTTACCTAAATAACAAAATAAAAAAAAAACTTTTTTGATAATTTAGTGAAAATACTTTTTCTTACAGTGGTCTCGAATTTTAACGAAATTGAACTAAAGTTGAAAACTAAACTTAACTGTAAATGAACTTTTTATTATTTGTTTATTATATACCAAACCAAAAAAATCAATAATTTCTTTTATTTTTTTGTACATATTTAAAAGAATTATTTAAGCAAAATGAAAATTTTATTCTGGATTATAAATACTTCTGTGACAAAAACTTTTATTTGCTTTATCGGACATTTCAGTTGACAATGGCTGCTAAGACATTAAAATATTACACAATCAACAACCAATGATCTTAGTGATAAGAAAACAAAACAAAAAATCTTTCATGATAAATTTTCTTTTTGGTTTGGCAATTTTCTAGAGAATGCTTTCTTCTTGTCTCATCTTTTATATAGCTTTTGTAAGACTTTTGCCACAAACATAATTAAATTTTAGTGAAACTCAGAAAAATGCTTTAACTAAATATGTTATTTCAACAATCAATTATATTTTTAATTATATTTAGGAAGCCGAACTTAATACATTATTGATAAAAACAAAAACTTAAATAATATAACTATTCAATGCCTGATTTATAATCTAAAGGGCTAATTTATTTATTGATAGTAAGAAGTTACTTAATTACATCAAAGTAATGACTTCACATAATCCCTATTTGTATTAAAATCTTTATTTGTAAGGGAGCAGGGTAAGTACTTGCCTTCAATGACATCACCGTGTTAAAGTAGTGGGCTAAAATACCAGTGGGTAAGTAGTGCAATTACAATATGTTATCATTTTAACTTATGCCAAAGTAATGCAGGTTTTAGCTGAGATATATGACATTGTTTTGAAAGTTGTTTACAACAATTTTATTATTCCCTAATTTTTTAACAATCATGCAAATTATTATATCGATCATATTAATAATTTTTATTTCAAAATGATGTTTCGTGAACACATTTAAGTATGGTTTTTTCGATGCATAAATCAGTCATTTTGCTGTATTTATTACGGACCTAAAACAATTATTATATTTCTATATGAAAAAAATCATATCGAAAAAAAAACATAAATTTAATATCAGTTACACCAACCATCCTTTATTTAGTTTTTTACTTTAACTCTTTTTGTTTAAGGACTCTCTAAGTTAATTCTTTTATCTTCATGATCCGCCCAATATCTTTTAAAAATATGATCGTTGGCAATAATATGACAGTGTCTAAAATTTGCGTGGATACTTGCTACGATGTAATAATCCTACAGTGTGCTTTTAATATAGTGTTAAGGCAATGAAAATTTCAACACCTTATGAAAGAACATACTGCTAGCTACAAGTATAAACTTTAAGTCACGTATTTGATAATTACATCTTTGATGGTTAGAAAAAGAAATTCTGCTATATAACAACCATAAAATACAACAAGTAGAAGGAACCAAATAATCAGCGGTCTCCATCAAGAAAAGCTCGTTGACCATATAGTGTAATAAGACAAGGGATAAGACAAACAATAGTAGCAAAAATATCGACGTATTTCCATCTCGTCTCCAATCTATGCTCTTTATAAAAACAGGAATTAATATATAAAATATACTGTACCGGACTTTCCTTTAGGCAAATTTTTCAATAATATCAAGATTTTTTGATTTTTGCTTTAGTAACAAAATGTCGGAAGTGTATGTTAAAAAAAGATACCAAAGTGGTTCGGAAAAACGTAAACTTTTGCTCATCAATCTCACAGAACCACTTAAATTCATGAATGGCGATTGAAAACAACATTTAAAAAAATATTAACTTTCATGATGTTTTAAACGACTTTGTACATAAAAAAGCAAGAAGAGTTAGGATTTAACAAAGGTCAGAAATAAAGAACCTATAAAAAAAAATATATCTACTTTTGTCTATAAACTCTTGAGTACAAAATAAAATCTTTGTTAAAGTTTTTTTATTAAATGCTGGAATGTTTAAATTAAATATTTCTTTTACTTAATTTTTAATTCTATAGAACTTGGTTACAGATAATCATATATATTATGCTCTTTGATTATGGTTATCATATACTCTAAAGGTATTATATATATTATTATCCGTAACCAAGTTTATAGTTTGGATAATCATATAATGATTCTCGCCACCATATAATGATTCTCTCAGCCATATTAAAATTCTCGTAACCATAATATGATCATGTTATTGAGGTAAATATGACTGCAAATATATTATGATTGTGGCAATCATATAATGATTGCAGTAATCATAGAATTTTAAAATTGTCTGTGATCATTTTACCGTAACCATACTCAACCATGTTTTTTCTTTGTGTGTAGTAAAACCTAAAATGTTTTAGTTAAACTATCTGTCATATTGGCAAGTATGCCAGCATAGCAACCAACATAGCAATTTGCTCCCTACCAGCAACAGATATATAACACAGAGGAGCACCATACTCTGCTCAAAGAACAAAAAAACTCCTATAAGATCTGGAGAACTGGATAATAGGACGATCTAGTTCTGATGACTGACTGATTGACATAAAGTTTAACGCTTTATACTCAAGCTAAGACTGTATAAATACATTAATTTTTGTAATTAAAAATGTTAAACCTTAACTAAACAGTGCAAATTAAGACCTGCTAAACACATTCTAATTAAGCCATACGAAACATCCAAAATATGCAGAATTGTATTTTTAATTATACATATAAAAACCATATACATATGTTTAACACTTAAACGTTTATATACTAAAATACCTACCACACTATGTTCGTTTTAAGTACATAAAATGTTTATACAAACTAGGATAACTAGGATCTACATATATGGACAGCACATAACAAAACACATAAAAATCCAATTGTAGTCGAAGTTATACATGAAAATAATCGTTAAATTTTTACGTTCATAGATGAGAATTTTAGTGTAAGAGTATAAGCGTGTTAGTGAATGTTTATGTATATGTTTGTATGAAGGTGTGGGTCTTTTATATGGCTGTTATGCATGTGTAGTTATTTCTAAGCTAAGTTTTGTATATATTTTGCTTGTACTCCTTTATACTTCACTGTGTGCTGCTTTTTGCACGTCTTTTTGTTTGAGTTTTGTCTCATAAATTTTCGGACTACAAAAACATTAAAATATGTGTTTATACTGAAGTGTGAAGAAATATGGTGTTTTTTTTTTGTATACTTTATGGTTCTGTTTTTAAGCCATAATGTATTTATGTGGGTAATTTATACCTCTCTGTACATTAAACAAAACTATATCAAATAGCTATAGAGCATTCTGTAAAGTTTTATAAAATTCACGTCATCATGAATATTATAGTAATTTTAAAGACTAACAAAACAAATAAGGTTTTCTACGAAACGAGTCAAACAGAATCAAAAACAAATTGTAGGTAATTTAAAATTTGACCTAAAAACTCAAAGTCCTTAATTTTTTTATATTCATTTTCTTTTTTTATTAAGTTTTAATTTCTACTCTTTTTAATATCTATTTTCATAAAAAATTTCATTTTTTCTTTCAACTTCTATGTTTTATTTTACAGCTTTTTTGAAACATTACCAAGGGTAATTAAAATCTACTTAAAACTTTACCAACTTTTAAATGTTATTATAATCTTATAATGTTGTTATAGTGATCACAAGAAAATGTTAAACTAAATGGACCACATAAAATTTAGTTCACTTTAACAACACCACAGAACAAAAGCCAAGAGTGAGAAAAGTAAAGGACAAAAAAGAAACCAGTATAATTAAAGGACCTTTTAATCAATTAATATAAATTAAAATACAAATTATTTACTTCAAGGTCCACACATATATATAAACATGTACAAAAGTTTATGTTTATTTTCAAGCAACAAAACAAATAGGAACATTTAAAAAAAAAAGTTTTATAACTTTGCATTTTTTCCTTAAGCTCAGCTGTTCAATTTGGCTTAATTTTTGTACAAATCTTATTGTTGTCATAACAAATGACAATAGTCGTGGTATATTTCTAAAACTTTCTATAAGCTTTCAGTGTCATTTTTAGACCTATACTTAAGATGTTTTTAATTTGTTACAATGTTATGGCAGTAGTTTCGAACCATTTTTGTAAGAACACAATGCTTTGATTATTTTTTTCGAAAAGATATTTATCAGAAATTCATTTAAGGGAGAAGATATTATGGGTTTGTATAAAAAACAAATTATGTTAATTATTTAAATATTTTTTAAATTACCTTTTGCCCAAATTCGAATTCAATGATATTTAAATTTAAACATCAAAAGCTCTTATTAGTTAAATACTAAATACACTAGACTTCGGAATTTAATGTATTTATAATTGCATTTTTTGTGCTTAAAAAATTAACTAAAGATCTTTAAATCTAAAAAATATGCATTTATTTTCTTTTTTTTAACATTTACTTAAGGAAAAATAACAAAAAAGGAACGATAAAATAACAAAAATATAAAGATCATATCGAATTTCATATATTTAGTACATATGTAGATACAAAATAATATGTGTGTTTATGTATATGTATATTTATATAAAAAAAAAGGATTTATAATTCAGTCAAAGGTTTAGTAATAAAAGTACAGAAAATTTTTAAACAATGAAAATGAACGTTCAACTTCGACAGCAGTAATCGGTGCATATTTAAACGCTTCTATTTTCTTTGGCGTGTATTAACTTTCAGTTGTCGTTTTCTGTAGAATTTAAATTAAATAAGACAGCAATTTTTTTAATCGTTTAAATATTTCATTTTGGTTTAAAACTGTATCTAACTTGTTTTGAATTTCCTTACCAATGGTACCTTCTAGATTCCTCCAATTTCATCAGACACAAACACTATGTTAGCTTTAATGTTTTTTTTATTGACATTACATTATGATCGTTGAGCCCTTCTTCGATATTTTTAAATTGCTCAAAGTTTTCAGCATAGTACTTTACTGCTGCCAACCATGTTCCCCATTTTTTTAGCCATTTATTAAATATATGCAAAACATGCATTTATACCAAAATTTGTAAATATATGCACTCACAAATCTATGCAACTTTATTGTAAATTTCTTAATTTGGAGAGATACAGTTGATGTTGGTCTCAGATCACATGAAATTCCGGTGTCTAGTTATCACTTTAGTTTACAAATAGTTGGTTGATGACAAAATAAAAAGTTAAAAAAAAACAATATTTTCGAAAATATTCAAAAAACTTAAAATTTGTTAAAGAGTCTGCATAGTAATCTGTTCAAATAAAGAATTGTTTCTTAAATTTTCTTTAAACATAGAAATCGACAAAGAATTGGTAAGAATATGGCTGTTAGTTTGCTGGCGGCTTATTGTGTAGTTAGAACTACTAAAAGGGGTTTAGTTGCTGAAAAGAAAAGTTGGTATTAAGGCGTTGATTCCTCGACCTCAAATTCTGTACATATAAGAACTAATTTTAAACCATTAACGCACACCAAGAATGTATGAGTTAGTCTTTAGGTGTAGGTTTTCCGTACGGCAAAGATTTTTTGCGCTGATAGACATAATATAGCCAAAGGAGTTTGGCTGATTTCAGTCACCCAGTTTGATCGTGTCTTTGTGAGGATAATCACTAGCTGGGTGAATACTAAACATCTTGCTGCAGCCATACCGTTGTAGTACCTTACAGTTTAGTAATAATCGCATGTTTTTTTATATTTTCTCCTTCGGCTCCTGCCGGTTCCTTGAAGACTTTGTCACGAAAATCAAATATACAATTTAGAGGTAAAACCGTCCGAATTAATGAAGATAGAAATTATTGCTGGGTTTAGATATAAATAGTTTAAAAGAAGAAGATTTTATTATTTTTTATTCCCCTGAACGCCATCGAGTTCTTATCCAGCAGTCAGCGAAAAGAAAACATGGAGCTACAAAGTTTAATAAACAAATAACTAGTATTTTCTTTATAATTTCTGCATTAGTTTTAAGAATCTCTGTTTTCTTCTCCGTCCATACAAAGTTTTTGACAAATTTAATTCAATTTTATTTTACATATAGCAACAATAACATCACTTTACTAAGTTTTTTTTTTTATTTACTATAAGCCCTGGTACTTGAAAACAATAATTTCATACAATCTGCTCCCCCTATTCTTTCGTTTCTAATTACACTACCATAACATAGTATGTTGACAACAACTCCCCTTTTTGGTGATAAAGCAAAAAAAAAAAATTGGTAGCAACATTTTTCTCTAGTCTTAGCAGTTCTATGCACAAAATACCAAAAAGATGAGCAAAAAAATTAAACAGACAATCAGCCCCACAAGCAAACAAATACGAATAAAAGTTTACGCATAATGTTAAAAAGTTAGTCGTAGATAAGAAAACTTTTTGTTTTAGGAATATAAAAACTAAACGAACAAAAAATGTATAAGAAATACTGGAAATTTCCTTAGAATGCCTGGATAGATAAATTGTTGGTCAGTTTTCTTCTTTGTGGACTTAGAATGCTAAAAGTTATTTTACGGTTTTAAAGTAAAAGAATTGAACAAATAAAATTTGCAGTTGTTTAAAAGCGATAAAATCAATTTGAAAATAATTGAAATAACATGACTTGTTTATCAGTTGAAAAACTAAAAAAAACGTCCAGTTTTTTATTTTCTTATGTTAAACTATTTTAGTAGAGCTAGTAGCAGTAATATATATATTTTTGTTTTTTTAACACTTCTATAATCATAGGCGTATACTTATTATTATTTTATACAAATTACTGGTATTAAAGTTAATCATACGCCCAGTTATTTTATACACCACATATGCATATTGATATTTTATCTCATTATTACAAAAATGAATTCGAAATTTCAGCTGGATGTAAGCACTAACTAAGACGTGTATGTAAGAGATTTTGATTGACAGCAGAAGACAATTCATAAAGAAATAAACAGCTGGAGATATCACAAAATAATTATGCAGTTGAATCAGAATTTAACCATTTTCCTGTAGATTCAGATTTCAACGATTCATATACATATATATATCTGTGTGAAATGTATGTGATAAACTAAGAGAAAAAGACAAGAAGAGCCAGCTAATGTACCTTTACTTCTAACAAGCTACTATGGGTGGTATTCAGCTCTTTAAAAGCGCCAAGCAAAAATATATTTATTATTAAATATACATGTTATTAATGACGATTTGTTTTACACGCGAAATCTTTATTATAATATTTTATATTAGATTTGCATAATTTAAATCAACTATTTTCAATATTTTTTTGGCAAATAGTGATGCTATTTTTAAATAATAATCAAAAAGAAACGTATATATTTGTCTTTAATATAAGCTACCAGACTTTTTAATTATTCTTTTATTTATCATAATAACTTTCTTTGCCCCCATCACTTGGATAGTCTTAATTAATCTTAACACCCCTAAATATGTAATTATTTGGCCAGCAGACAAATTATATTGAATGGGATTTGTTTTGTGCGAAGAGAATTTAATTTAATACACACCAAATGAGAAGACAGTATGAGAAAGAAGGACAGAAATCACATTGAGGGAGCATAAAAACTGAGACAAAGTTGCGACCAAATAACAAAAGCATGATTTTTTGCCATTTTTGATGCTTTAAGATGTTTTTATATTAAATATTTTTTTGTAATCTAGCAGCTAATTCGTTAAGCAAAAAATCATTATTTGACATTTTTAGTTGGAAGGGGCAACATATTTTAACATTGTTATTTAAACAGTGTACTGGCTTATATATTCATAATAATGTTGCTAGATCTTAATTTAATATGATTTTTTGGCCGAAAACTTTAGGGGCTTATCTCTATATATACATACATATCTATTCCGAGGTTTAAAAAAAATTTTATAATTAAAATAAGAAATAAGCAGCCCTTATTTTTTCATAGCCTGGGACTGTTGTAAACAGTTTACGTCAATTTCATTTGACTTAGCATTATAGTCTGGCCGTAAGAATGCATTTCAGTACCAACCAAACATAGCTGAATTGACTAAAGGGGTCACAAAGACCAATAATATATACAGACATACATACACATATGTATATATTGATGGGTCTCAGATGAATACTTCCTGCTGCAGCATACGGAATAACAGACTTGTATATGCCAATTGTTCACTACTGGTGGTGGTGTAGGTTAAAACAAATCTAACAAAAAATCATAACTAAGTTACTTACCATATACAATACTTTTAATACAAAAATGATGATGCCTCACAATGATGCAAATCTGATCAGATTGAAATTTTAATAAAGAAATATATTTTTAAAAATCTTCGCATAACAAACAATTTTGTATTAAAATCTGTAGGACTTTCTTTTTTGTTTTGTCATATTTTTTTAAGTACACACACAAGTTTTGGTAGATCTAACGACTAAGTCAAATAGTGAGTTGTGGCATTTAAAATCATTTTTAATTCCGTAATATTTCTGACAAAGTAAGATATATAATTTTGAAGCTCTTACGTCAGAAATGTTTTACACCACTATTCGTAAATGTTAAATAAATAAAATGGGGTAAATAATGTATCTGTTAATACTTAAAAAAATATAATATTATTCACATAAAATATTTTACCAGCAATAAATTTTCAAATTATATCTTATATATAAAATGCAACTAAAAACATTAAACATTAAAAAGCATTTTAAACCGTAATCTTAGATATTCTCTTAAATTTTTACAATGTTAATATATTGCACTTCATACCTCAAAACTATGTCATACAAGTTTGTGTAAAAGTTACAAAAAATCTTTGCATACCTCATGGCTTAAATTTCATAAAAAGCAGGCAAGAACAGACATACATATACATTTTTTCCTCTCAGTCTCTGTTTGGCTCTTACCGTAAACTTTGTATTAAAATTGAGGTCAGTTTTTTATATACATTTCAGCTACAAGAAAAAAACCCAAGAACTTTACAGAACATTGTAGGTTTACCCAAATACTCGTAGCGAGTAACCTTTTTGTTGTTGTTTTTAAAAGAAAAAATGTTTAATTTCTACGTTAGCACACACTTAAGTGACATTCTTTTACTGCAGCTTTGCAGTGCTGCTCTATCTCCTTTACTCCTGTGTGGTTAAATGGTTTCGATTTTATTCATTTTACTTAAAGTCTGCTTTTGTGAAATAATGTTGCTTTTTATTTAATTTTCTTTATTTTTTTAGCTTATTTTTAACATTTTCTTTTTGTGTTAAAGTATTTACATTTGTGCATTGTTTTTCAGTGTTTTTTTTTTTTTTGCTGCTGCTACTCTACTGAGCTTTATTTTACCCAGATTGCATGTCAAACTACTTAATGAGTCTGAGAATGAACATGGACTCTATTTACATTTTTCTGTGCTGTTGTTTTCTTTAGCTTTTAAGAGTAGAGATTTCATGTACTTTACATAAGTTTAAAGAAGGCAAGTAAATTTGCTATATTGTAGGTAACAATTTAAAGTGGACTTTAAGAGCTAAATGCGTTAAAATTCACTTTAATATTAGAAGAACGAAGAAAATTGTTATCTCTGAGAAAATTAAGTATGAAAAAATCATATTTATTTAAAAAGAAAAAAATATATATTATTTCTTTGTCCCAAAAAAGTTTTTTTGGTTTAACCTACAAAATTTTGTTTACAAATATTGTGTTTTTGACGTTTTTCCTTGAGCATATACATATAATTTTTTATAAAAAAAATTTGATTAAAAATGTTTTGTTATTAAGAATGTCAGAGCAACAAAATACTCTGTCTTGAAAATAAGGCAGCAATTTTCGACCCAGGGTAGCTAAATGGGCTTTTTTAGGTGTGCAAAATGCTTTAAGGAGTAGAAATCATTAACCTTGAACAATTATCCATGTTCTAGCGAACAATTTTTCAGGTCGTTGTTTGGCTTTATTGTTGAAAATCATTCTTGAAATTGAAAACCATATTTTTAGTAGAAAAATCAATACTGAGTAGTAAAAGCTAGTGACACAAGTTCTTAAGCAAAAAAATAATACTTGGTAAAAAAAAATTATATGATTGTTTATACAATTCGCCACTGCTGTTTATTTATTTTCGTCTGTTTTTTTGTTTTCAATTCAAGCTTTCCTGCTTTAGTTAAATTTTTAATATTTTTGTTGCAAAATGCATATTGTATTTTATTAAATACTTAACAATTAGTGTCAACACAATGTTATGAAATTAAACAGTCAAGGAAAAAAAACAAAACTAAAATTAAAATGTGTCCCAAGCACTCTAAAATTAATTATGTTAAGGTAACTTATAAATTTTTTTATATTTTTTTGATTTTGTATAAACATAAAACTTAACCCTTTGACGACCATACATTTATGGCTGAAGCTAAACAATATTTTTTCTTGTTTTCATGATCTATCACCCAGTAAAAGTTACGAGAGATATTTTTTTTCTTCTGGGCACTCTCCTTGTCCCCCATTTTGCTTGGCAAATATAGTTGCCTATGGGTTGAAAGGAAATTTTGTATCCCAAATAATTAATTTGAAATAAATTTTTTTTTTCGTTTTTTTATTTGAAATATTAAATAAAATTCAACAATTTTAAACATTTATTATAATTAGTTCTGTTTGTGATAAATGCCGAAGCAATCACGTGACGTAGTAAAGCGAAGTAACACATTGCATTGATCGCAAAAAACATTTGTGCGACTATACTTATTATTGAAAGCACAATGAGAATCGGAACAAATTTAGGCTTGCTTAAAAAATGAGTTCCAGTTTTTCTTGCCTCTGAAAATTAGCGTTTTCTTGAATTAAAGCTACTTAATAATACCTTGGCTTAAGCTGCCGGAAATTCAATAGAGCTCACCTTGTTTGAAGAACTGTAGGTAA
>NDXZ01019290.1:0-14231 GCA_003055125.1 Paykullia maculata
TACAAATTAGCTAAACAGAACTTGAAAGTTACATAAATATTTAAAAACGCGCTAACGAAGTAGCGGGTTATAAGCTAGTAAATATATACCACTGATGGTGGCGGTGGTGGTAGTTAAGTATATAAAATCACACTCAAGCTATTAAAAGAATACAATAAAAGCAAAGTCCAATAAGAATATGATTTTAACAATAAAAAAGCTTTTAAAATAAGTTACAAAAACAAGCCTTAAGCTCTTATATGAAATTAGACAAACAGTTGTTAGAAGCAGTCGTGGCCGAGTGGTTAAGGCGTCTGACTCGAAATCAGATTCCCTCTGGGAGCGTAGGTTCGAATCCTACCGGCTGCGTTAAGAGTTATTTTTATTATGAATTTTTTTATTGTCTTTTTACGTTTTATTATTTGCAGCCCATAAAAAGTATAATTAATCTACTCATATTTTTGTATATATTTTGTCATTTGCATAAGTGTCCATTTACACCAATACCTCGCTTTGCGTCGTTTCGTTTTGCGTTTTTTCGAAGTTGCGTCGCTGCTGAATTAGTACTAACTTTCACTGTGCGTCGTTAGATTTTCGAAGTTGCGTTGTTTTAGGTTCGAGTCTTTAATTTTTTTTTAAATATTCTTTTTTTTCTAAAAGATGGCCCGACTTTTGTTTCTAATTGCGCCATGCCATCAAAACTTGCAATTTGCTAATGAAGAAGATGACAGTGACCGTTCAATAGAAATATCCGAAGAACAAAATGTAACCTCCAAACAAATTTCCAAAGCGATGTGTTTGATTGACGAAGCTATGGAGATTTTTTTAAAAACGATCCTGACAGCGGAAAGTAGGTAGGTACCAGGCGGTAGCTGCGAGTATCAATTGCTACAAGGAAATTTATTTTACGTTAAAAAAAAGCTGTTCAGCAAACATTGGACCAATTTTTTGTAAAAGAAAACCGACTTACGACAACAGCCACTATAGACTCATTAGACAGTAACTAATTTTTATAAATTAATTGAATATTTTATTTTGTTTTGATTGAATTTGATTTATATTTTTTTTTGGTTTTTGTATGTATATAATAAAACTTTATATTATTTTTGTTTTTTAAATGTTTACTTTGTTTAATTCTCTTTTTTAAAAGTAGTATTTTCGTAACCCTGGAACCTATCTTCGATCTTTACATGGTTCGCTATAGAAAATCATAATTCACTTTGCGTCGTTTCAATTTGCGTCGTGTTTTTTTTTTGACGTAACCACGACGCATAGTGAGGTATTGGTGTATATCAATTTACAAAAACAAGTGAAGTATGTATGTACACATTTGTAAGGAGTTAATAACGATTTGGTTATTTCATTTTTTATATATGGAGATACGAGTTCATTAATAAAGGTACATAGTTTAAGCGCCGGCTATTTTTCCAAACTTATTAGCTTGATTTTATCAAACAATGATTTTTGCGCCAGCCTAATGATGATGATGCCACTGCAAAGTATGAAACTAAACTCTAAATTAAAATTAAATTTCTTTTGTTTATAAATTAAAACAAATTAAATTAAGAATGAATTGAATAAAGTTTAACAATTTTCCTTTGAAAGAGCCAACAATTAAGTATAGATTATGTCCCAAATATTTCGATTTCGTCCCACGGTGTCTAAGATTTGGTAGGTGTTAAGCATGCAGATGGCACACAATGCATTTGACGCATTTATGTTTGTCCTTATGTTTTAAATATGAATATCGATAGATTTTGTAGCTCCACTGGAGTAAAAAACTTTAGCTTAACTTTAATTGGGCCTTTTACAAACAAAAGCCCAACAAAATAGAAAGGGGAATTTAAAAACACTTATATGCTGTTTTTATAATACAAGTGAGCATTTTGAGTGAAATGTTTGTATGTGTTTTGTTATTGTAACAAAAACAAAACACACGTAAAACGTCTACACAAAACACTGACTTGTGTTACAAAAACGGCACATTAATGTCTTGTAGGGATATTGGTTAGATTTGTTCGTTGGAAATTATTCAAAATATTTTAATAATCTTCCTTAATATGAAAAACAATGTACATAAGTAAAGAAGGAAACCTTACACAAGAATCTAATTAATTTCTGCGATAAGATTCGTTTAGCTAAGCGGTTAGCTCCGCTAAAGATAAATGTTTTATGATTAGGTTTAAAATCATATGTAATTCAATTCATAAAATCAGCTGGATTATTAAAGTGTCCCATTGTTTAAAACGAAGCACAATGTAACTTCACATTTCCCAAACACAATTTTGACAACTAATACTTTTTTTCCGTATGGCGCAAACAATTTATCGCTTATAGAAAAACAATAAAAAATATTTTTAAAAAATAGTTTAAGTGCATGCAGGAAATATACTTACATACATATGTATGTATGATAAGACAATAGCTAGGTAATGCTCATGCAATTTCTTTGGCGGTTGGTTACTCTACATACAGATTTTCAAAAGAAGAATAAAACAATTTCAACTTAAGTCCAATTATATCAATATATTTGTTTTATTTGTTCATATTATGATTATTTATTGCACTATTCTTTAGCACAATTGTACTCTTATACCAAAGCCGTCTACAATGTAAATGTAAATGGACCAAGTACTGGTGGAAATTAAAAATATTAAAATATTTTTTTTTAATCTATAAGTAACTTCGCAGTTATCTGCATATTAAAAAAAATTACTAACACTGTGAGTTCTACTGATGTTTTAAGTTTTATCCAAATATAATAACTAACTTTAAAAAAGGTTTAAGAAACCATCTTATACATATTTAATATTTGACTTTGTGTTGGCAAAATGTAGTAAGTGGCGCCATCGGTAATGAAGTCTAGCAAATGTAAAGCCAAGCGCTTTTTTAAAGACTAAAAACGTTCCATAAATAAACATAAATATACATATGTATGTATGTTCATAAGTAAATACACTTAAGTAATGTTAAGTATACATACTTACATATATACACTATACATATGTACATACATACATGAACTTGTACATATGACATTTTTACACTTCTTTAAACAAATATTAAATAAAAACATTAAATACCGACATTTAAAAAAAAAATCCCGCAATATAATAATATGCCAGGACATGTGTCCAAGGCATATTATTTACATACATAAATCTGTACTCTAATAATTTCTCCTTATAAAGAGTTTAGCTTCGCCATCAGTAAGGTTGTTAATGTCATCTTGGCTGGATTGTTAATGTCAGCTAGTGTAAATAGTATAATTTTAATATCAAATGTCCATGTATTTTTAAATTCAAATTATCGCAGTCAAAAGTCTGAAAGATATGCTAAAGCATTGACCTTTAAACTTTAACAAAAATTAAAATTAAATTAAATATGTACAGGCGACAAGCAATCACCATACCCTATTTCCTAATAAACTGTGAGTTAAACAGATGATATTTACATCTAACGCTAACCACCGATCAAAGAGTGCTGATGATGAAAGCCGTAGCTGGTTTCAAAAATGCATTCCACTCGGCAAAATTATTCATTCATTATCACATATACAAAATTAAATTTCTTTGAAAAATTTAAAAATGAACTTGAGCCAGAAATACAACTAAAACAAAAACAAATTTAAACTTTTTGTTTTTGTCTGAAATATATTTATTTGAAAGAAAATTTCGTTCGCATTTTGTGGGTCAGGCAGTAATTGTCTTAAAAATTAAAAAAGTTTTAAAATTATTGGTCATAATATGGTTTAATGCCAGTATACTTATTACATGAAACTAGTATCATGTAAACTTACTAGATCAGCTGATACACACCTCACAGAAGAACTAAAAGCCAATTTTACATATTTTTCTGCACTGCAATTTTACGAAGATTTTGAAGAAATATAATCATTTTTAAGGCTACTCTAAGTTCTTCGACCCATTGAAGACAAATGTTAAAAGAATCAATAGCATTCTGAGATTTAATTTTGTGAAACGCTGGAGTGGTGTTAACATTTTCGATCTCGTCTTCGCTTTCAATTTCGAAATATGTATGTATAACAAAATATGTAAATAAAAATTACAAACTGATCATTTTTGAAGAAAAGTTGCGACAACTGAGTCAACAATGCAAACAATTTACGTGTTGTAATTATCGAGGAGTTGCGCTTATCGAGGGTTGCGTTAAGCAAGGTATCACTGTAATTTTTTTTGTAATTTTTCTGTAACATTCAACTGATATGTGATATATGTACATATGTACTCTAATTTCTAGTAGTACTTTCACCCTAATTTGCCAAAACATGAAATAAAAAATGTCCACTAAAATTTTATTATCACTGTATCTATTTATTTATTTAAAATCTTATACGCGACAAAAAAAAATCGTTTAATCTCTTATTATTTTATTAACTATCAATAACACATAAGAAGGAAAAAAGTGATAAAAGAAAAAAAATTAATATCAATTTTTTTTTTTTTTGTAATTTATTTTAATTCAGTTATAGGTTAAGCAACATATATGAATGTATGTAGGTAATCTACATTGTGGTGAAGATGAAAAAATAAATTTGCAAAGTTTTTTTTTTATATATGTATATATTGTTTATTTTTATTTAAAAATTTCAATTTTATTGTTTATTCTACTTTTGTTTTATTTTTTTTTTGTAATTTGTTTTATTTTTTTCGACAATTTAATAGCAACACACATTTTCCGTTTTAAATTAAAGAAAAAAAAATTATAGAACTGAAGAAATGAAATCCATAAGTTTTGACCCCACACATACTTGAAAAATATTCAAATATAATAATGTGTTTTTATAAGCCGTCGTTTAAAATATCTAAATTAGTGCAGATGAAACAAAGAGAAAAAAGAAAGATATGGAAAAAAATTAGATACAAATTAACGTAGGTGCATTTTATTTTTGTCGATTGAAAATCAATTATCGATCGTTAACACACGTACTTTTCTAACACATCATTCAGTCTTCGACGGCATATTTTTGAGTCCATTCACGTGCATTTTTGATGGCCTCAGCCTCATTGACTTTCCATAATTCAGCGACATCATTGGCCAAAGGATCATCGGGATTGGGGGCACTTAGCAAAGCTTGAATTGATAGTAAGATGGTGCGTATTTGTAAAGCAGGACTCCATTTATCTTTTAAAACATCCAAACAGATGCGACCCAAACGATCAATATTTGGATGATAGATTTTTGTAATAAATCGCACTTTTGGTGCCGACATCGGATAGTCTTCGGGCAAAAAGAGTTCCAGTTTAAAAACACCACCCTCGAAGGGCGAATCAGTTGGACCTGTTACGATGACATGAAAGTATCTGGCATTGTTTTCATCCGGAATGGCATTAATACCCGGTACGGGTTCTTGCATTAAACGTTGAGTTTCTTTTATAATACGACGTGGTAGGCTGGACATTTTTAAATTATATTGTTTTTGAGTTTTAAAAGGTTTTGTTAAGCTATCGGCTAAAAAACAAACGAAGATTAATTAAAATCCAAGCGCCTTTATCGTACGACAATCCACCAATACGTTTAGAAATATTTTTATATTTGCTACTTCTAGAGTTTTTGTTGTTGTAATTTTTGCTATTATTTGGTAATCAACGCACTGTGGCGCAGTGACTGCTTAACAAATATATTTAGTAAAAAACTCTGCAAATAGAAAAAAATATAAAAATTGTTTAGACAATATAAATGGAGCGCAGTTGAATAAAAAAAACTACAACAGTCAGTGGGCTTTAAATTCCATATATATTTTTTAGTAACATTTGGTAAATTCCTAATTTATATAAAAAACTTAGTAATGCCTGTCTTTGTTCACATAGTGTCATGCCCTGGTACCATGGATGCCAAGTTAGATTTTACAACTTGTACTTAAGGTGAAATCAATTATTGTGCTTGAGCAAACATTTTGCCCGGACTAATTTTTTTTATTGAGTTTAACGTTTTTTCTTTGAAATTCAATATAAAAAAAAATTGTATAGACAACATTTTCGTTCAGACACGAGTGAATTCACCTTAAGTAAAAGTTGTTAAATCTTAAATAAAAAATTTACTCATACATACATATACATATGTTCAAAAATACTGATTTTATGCATGGAATCCAAAAGTAACATAAGTATACATATGTACTTTAAAAAAACATTTTGGCATTCAATGAAATAGAGAATATTTTTTAAAAGTGCTTAATTAGTCATTGGGGTGTTACTTCTAATTCTGGCTTTCAAATAATGCTAAAAAAAAGGTACCATTGAGCAAACGTTTATATCCCTACAGATGTTTATAACCAAATACAAGGGGAAGTACTGTTTTAAAAAACCTAACACTTAATACCAAGGCGAATTCTTATACCAGGTGGTGTTGAAGTGCCAGCTGATCTACTTTTTTTGCATAATTTGAGGGTAAATTGTCAAAAATTGTTTACGTTTATATGCTATACGCTGTTTTTGACAATTATGCCAACGAATAACAAGAAAGTTTTTTTTGTTGTAATCTCATCACCACCTTAAGTAAATTCGCCTTGCTTAATACCTTATAACATTTTTTTTACATATTTTTTTAAGAGAAAATTTTTCAAATAAATTTGCGTAGTAGGTTAGACAACCAAAAACATTTAATGACTCAACATAAGAGAAAGTTTAAAAGAAAATTGAACAACATTAGTCAAAGTAAAGTTTTTCAATGTGAATGCGCTCTATCAATATTTTTATTAAAATTTTTTTGATATGCATACATATCTTAATTTTTATCAAACTCTGGCATCCCTTAGTAAAACTAAAGATAAAAGCACTGTCATTTGTGATTTAAACAAAAACCCAAACAATGTTCTATTTGATAACCTTGAAAACTTTCTTACTATATACTTACGTACAAACATACATAGATATTATGCTAAGCCTAAAAAAAATTTTTAGTTGACAAAATTTAAACAATAAAATGCAAAATATTATTTCAGAATTAAAAACACAAACTTGGTTGTCAAACCAACCAAAAACCTAACAGATAACGCAACTGCAATATTAATTTAATTATAATTAGAAATTATAGAAGGCAAAGCGAGCGTTAAAATGCAAGCAAACAATGCACGTACACACGAAAAATTTTTATAATTAACATGTTCCTTCTTACTGTTTTATTTTTTTTGTGCCTTTAATTTTTTTTCGTTCTTCATCCGTATAATGGCCACAGCAACGACAACAACAATAACAACTAGACATTCATTCAAACGAGGAAGAAAAAACAAATTTTGTTGTTGCCGTCTGGCAAATATAACAGGAAAAATCAATAAATTATATTGATTTTTAGTACATTTTTTCTGTAGCTTAAGTAATGCATCAATTCTCACTTAAACACAAACCTTTTTTAGTCTTATAATTAAGCAATATTTTTTAATACAATTGTGTAAAAAGTTTTTCTTCCAAAAATTTTTTTTCTGTACCGCAAAGTTTAACACAAACGCACACACTCGTACATTAACCGACAAATACAATCATCTCTTGAATGACCGTGTTTTTTTAGTTTTGCACAAAGTATTATTATATAGTTTAAAAATAAAGCCAAATAATTTCACACACTTACCACTATTTACTGTGGTTTTGCAAAAAAATAGAGAAAAAAAATTTTAAACTTTACATTAATTATTTTTCTTAACAATTTAGGAAATTTGATTAACGAACGCACCACAATTTTTTTTTAATCTTTTCTGTTTTTGCTTTGCGAGTTTTTCTTCAATGTCAAAAAGAGCAAAAACATGAACAAGAGTGAGATAACAAATGTAGTATTTGGATGTTAAACAGTGTTGGAAACTGTAAAAATAATATTTAATAATAAACTAAAAAAAATATTATTTATGAGCAACTGTTGAAACCTTTTTTATTAATTCAGGTAAAAATTTGTTTTCTATTTTATATAAATTTATTTAAAGGGTTTGACTTAATACATGCCAAAAATTTGCCATCCTGTAAATTTTATATGCATATAAACTATGACAGATTTAGTAATTTTAATAATTGTTGCAAAATTCAATTTATATCATTCTAAAGAAAATATTCGGAAAATCAAATTTAATAATATTTATTATTTATTATATAAATAAATTTAGAACTTATATCATATTTTACTCTGGTGGAAAATTTTTATATACTAAAACAACTAAGTACATAGGTATATAATAATTTCAAAGTAAGAGTTTTTGACGAACTTTTTTTAACCATGATGGTTTTAAATAAATGAAACTTTGAAAATTTACGTCCAAGTGAAAACTTTTTAATTGTAAACTTTTAAAATGTTTTTATTAAAAAAATATCTGCAAAATCAATGGTTTATGAGTTTATGATTGAAAAAACGTTTACCAACACTTTTATTTATTTTCGTTATTTATTATGTTTTCACACACAAAAGAAAAGAGAAACCCCATCAAACCATCATAAATAAGTTTTCATAGCAACGAGCTTTACTGCTGGGTTTAAACAGTGTTACTGTAATCGAAAAAGTAAACAAAATAAATATTTTAGTATTGCATATAAGTTTTATTGTTTTTTTTATATAACAATAATTTTTACTTTAGCAAATTTTATATAAAATATTTATAGGTTCTTAATTTAAGTTAAGAAATTTGTCATAAATTTTCTTCTAATGTTTTACATACATAGGTATATAGTTATTTTTCATAGACAATTTATAATACGTATGTACATACTTCCATTCATATACTTACATATGCACATACATGTATGATGTACTACCATTTCCTTTCGTATTAACTAGGAACACAAGACATCATTAGAAAAATTGGATGCATTTTTAGTAAACAGCTTTATTTTTTATTTTCGATAAAATTTTTAGCATAAATGTATGTATATACGTGCATATGTATTTTTAAAATAACTTACATACCTATAATGTTATGTATTATTGTATTATGTGTTAATTGGATTTTGAATAAGTTTAGTTTTACTACTGTCACATCTCATTCAAAATTTGAATAGGTATAAGAAATACCTTTAAAACTAAAACGAAACTATCTACCTATAACTTGGACTTATATCACTACAAGCGTTTCAATTGCTATAGGCCTATTTGCAGTATAAAATAAAAAATATATGTAGGTATTAAATTAATTACTGCTAGACAAGCATATAGGCTTTAGGCGACACTTTCAAAAAGATATTGCGTTACTGGATTGTATTGTATGTGTGGCAGTGCCCATTTAAGCATCTAAACATTTTATTTAAGGCATATTGACTACTATGATAATACTAGTCTAGTAATAGATTAAATTTAAAAACGTTAGTTTTATGAAAAAACAGCTACATTTTTAACATTGTTCTAAGAGTACCGTTATTGTAGTAGACAGATCATTTACGAAAATAATTTCATAAAAAATTCGGCTAAATAATAAAATCGTGCGCGAATAAATGCGTTGTGTGTAAAAACTTAGATAAAAAAATATGGAATAAATACTAATTAAAAAGAGAATAAAATATTAAGTGAATTTTTACTATTGGCCATGTTTTTTTTTGTATCATGAGTGCTATAAAGGCACCGCTGCCTATATAAACGCTACCTCTATGCCGGTCATATTAGAAAATGGACGCAAAGTCTTTGGGCCCCTTCGTAAATACAATGGACCACGTCCTTATCATATTTGTAAACTGTACTTAACACCTATACCACTTCATCTTGATGAGGTGGAATTTTTGGGGTGGCTGCATCGCATCGGCCAAGTATATTCTTTTCGCCTAATGATGGACACGGGCAACACTAACCGTGGTTATGCGTTCGTACGGTTCTGCAGCGAACAGGACGCGTTGACTGCCTATGAAATGTTGAAATATATCATTGTAGTCGGCGAGCGTTTACGTGTGTTCCGTTCTCAGGGCAAAAATCGTCTATTCGTCAACGGTATACCACGACATTTACCGCTATCTTGCCTCGAGGATGGTTTCAAATTATGCTTTCCCAATATGCTAAGTTGCACAGCATATCCACCCTCAAAAATCAAATTTGTAGTTGCCCGTGAGAATGAAGAAAATCGTGGTTTTGCTTTTATTGAATTCGAAGATCATGATATTGCTTTGGATACCAAAAAGCGATTAAACACTACTTATGTGGGCCCCACATTGTGGCGTGCGGACCTAAAAATACAATGGTGAGTTTTACTCTCAATAATTTTTATACATAGGGTGAGAGGAAAAGGAATCCTAAGACTTTTTTATACATAGGGTGAAGGGAAAAGGAATCCTAAAACTTTTTATACATTGTATTTAAAAAACTGTTTTAATACCATATTTTTTCAATTATTCTTTTTATATTTTGTTACAGGTCCTTATTAAAAATGGTTTTACTGGATGTTATTCATATTTTACATTTGAAATTGTAGTACAAAAGATTTCGGATGTTCATCTGTTAATCTGCGAAATTGCTGTAAAAATGTTTGAAGAATACGGTGGAGTATTGCAGCATAACGCTGTATTTCGTGTTCTAATTAATAAATCGGAAATGGGTGAGTTTCAAAAAATAATAAGAATAATAATACAAAATACATACTCTTTACTTTTTCATGTTATTGATTAAATAATTTCCTTTTATTATATAAGTTTTTGTTACGTCACTTAAATTCTAAATACTAAATTCTTTGCCTAAGCGATTGCGCTGCAGTGCTTCTGCTTGCATAAAATTATTTGAGTTGGTCCCGGTCAAACATTTATTTGGGTTTATAATCTTGGTTCTTAATATTTTATAAGTTTGAAGCTTGTAATGTGTTACGTTGCTTGATTTTCCTAGAAACAAACACTACAGTAAAAATCAAAAAAAAAATTTCTGTATTGTTAATAGAAGCATAACCACCAAGAATTTCGTCTTTGGGGATAAAAGCTAAAAAAAAAGAAAAAAGCTCCGTAAAATGAAAAATTAAAGAAGTGGATAAATTTCAGTACGAAGCTACGAAAAATTTGAATAAAATTCTAAATTGAAGGGATTTCAAAAAAGAATTTTTTTTTAATACATTTTATTTTAATACATAAAAATAAGTAGGTACAATTTTAATAAGATTAAAGAAACGTCGAAATTAATTTGTTAATAAGTAGAGTTCTTTTTTTTTATAAATATAATATTTGCAAGAAATATGATTTTTCTTTTTATTTTCCAATATAGGTATTTTAAAAATACATTTCTAGAAAAAATAAATATGTATTCAAAAATGCATCATTGTTTTGCAACACGATATTTAGCGTTAAAAAAAATAAACTTTGTTTGTTGCAAATGGTAGGAAATGATACCGCAAATCTTAGTTACTAGTTTATCATTTTATTTAAAGCTGTTAAAGTTTGTAGTCGCGATGCACTCGTAGTGGTTGATTTACAAATATATGAACATATTCCTTACAAAGATGGTCGAAGTCTTTGTAAAAAGTGATGACATTTATAAATAAACATTACGTCTGTAATATATTAAGAGAATTTATAAGTTTTGCAGTTTTGGAAAACTGCGAAAGTGGAGTTTTTTTTTAAACAACTACGTTGAAAAAATATAAAATAACCTTTTCTTTTTGCACTAGATTTGTAAAAGTATTAAGTTTTTAGGCTTTGAGTACTCAATACCAGTTACTTTTTTGAGTATTCGATACAAAAAACTAGCTTCTCAATACTATTAGAGTTGTTGTAATTTTCTACACAAAAAAAAAACATAATTGAGGGATCCACAAGCTAACTTATGATATCATAATGTCATATGTCCTAAAAATTTAACATGGTTTTAGTTGTTTTTCATACTAAAAGTGTACTTAAATAATATGACTTTGACTGCTATGTTTATTGTGCTGTCGTAAACTATACTTAGCCGAACAGAAAAAGCAACAATAAAGTACCTAAACCATTTTAAATTTTTAGGACTTGTGAATCCCTTAAATGTTTTTTTTAACTATACCTTAAACATAAACAAAATTGTGTATGACAACAATGTAATGATAATTCCGAACGTTTAAATTCCACCTGGATATTGTAATGAATACGAACTATCATGCACAAAGTATAAACATATTTATTTCTTTTTACGTATAGAGCTATAATGCACCATATTGCAAATTAATTCAATAGAATTTTGGTAATATTTTTTTTTTACGCATTGTTTAAATTATTTAAACGACAAATAAATATTTTTTTTAGTACTAACACCTCTCTGGTAAAGTTTTAAGACTGCTCTTATAAATACATACATGTTTAAAAACACTGGTATTTTACTTATTTATCTAAAAAAAAAAATAATTAAAATAAAATAAAAAGTAATACTATTTGTTGGCTGTAAGTAAATGTTTCTCGGCGAAGATAGGTGTCTGTTTACATTTAGGTTCCTGGGGGTGAAAACAAGTAAAAATTATATTTTGGTACTTTTTTTGGGTCCTTTTAACTACTAAACAAATAAACATAGAGACATAATTAAAACAACATTCGTCACTTCATTAAAAGTAAAGAATACGTTTTGGTATTTTTTGGAAATTCAAACGTATAGGGATAAAAACGGGGAAAACGGGAAAAGTGTTAATTAGTAAAAAACTGATCTCATTTGAATAAAACTTGCGTGGTAAAAAAAAGGGGAAACTTTGGGTAACTAGTTTGGGGTAGCGAAGCAGACCGGGTCGGGTCCATGCTGGTTCATTATAATTTGAAAACTTGTTAATATTAAAACTTTAAAGCAGGGTTTAAAAAGCGCTACAGTCAACATGTACGGAAAAGCAAAGCAAACAGTTGCTTTTCCATACATGTTGACTGCAGTTGTTTAAACACTGCCTTAAAGTAAGTACATACATACATAAGTACATATTTGAAAAATAAAAAAATTATTTTATTGTAATTTATTTATTTTTATTTTAAATTTTAGTTATTTCCCTAAATATTCATAATAACATTACTTTGATTTGTAACAATTTATTTAATTCTGTAATGAATTGTTGGACAAACAAATTCTCTTAACTTTACAATTATTTTCCCATTATAAATTCGATTTTTTTTAACTATAGTTAAACAAATTGGTAAATTTGACAGCCGTTTTCGTCACAATACTGAGAACACTTTGTACTCAAAATTCAAGTATGTATGTATAAATAAAAAAAAAAAATGTCGTAATCGATTAACTCTAAAACTTCTACACATTAAAATTAAAAAAACTGTAACACAATTAAAAAAAAAAAAATTAAATAAGTTCGGATCCTTAATATGGTTTAGGCATAGGTAGCTCCTTTCTTAAAAATGGACTTTTGCTTAAGAAAACACCAAGCAAAATAATAACAAAAAATGTGACAGCCATTGTTTGTTTCCAACCCCTAACTTTTGCAAAAAAAAAAAAAAATATCCGAAGCCTTTACTATTTTTGTCCCTACCATCTTGTTACATTGCGTACTATCCTAGCTTAAGCTATTCATCAGTTACACTTTGTTGCAACCCTCATCCCTTAATTTTTGCCTTCTTTTTTCTAGGATGCCATTAAGTGTTTATTTCTTATATATTAATTTTAACATTTAAAAGGCCATATTTTTTTTATTTTAGTTGATTTGATTAAATTTTCAAGTGTGTTTTCTGTGTGTGTGTGTGTGTGTGTGTGTGTGTCTGTGCTATTTTTCTTTTTTTAACTTTCCTTTTTATTCCTTGTGTTTTATTGTTTGTTAAAGTTCTTTCTTTTTGTTTGACATACTTTTTTCTTATAAAATTTTCTTACTTTCAAGTTGAGCTTAAAGAAAAACTATTTCAAGGAAAAACTTCATTCTTACATAAATATTTATTTATTCTACTTTATAAACTAAGTAACGAGACTTTTTCTTATGTACTAGAACATAACGTATGTCTGGGTTTGTTTACTATATACATACATGTATGTGTGTCGCTGCATCTTTGTCTGTGAGTTTCTACTAAAAGTTTGTATTTTTATTTCAATAAAGTTTAGTTCAGTAATTCCTAAAGTTGTCTTTTTAATAAATTCTCAATATTTTGAAAAATTTCAAAAAACAATATAAACCTTTTGTATATTATAGAAAATTGTAAAAAAAAAATATTTTTAATTGAAAAAACTTTGGTAGTTTTTAAAAACTCTATCTTATTTAAAAAACAATTAAAGATTTGCACAAAGATAACAATAAACATTCAATTAACTTAAAAGTTTGTTATAAATATGGAGGAAAAGCCTTTATGTAAAGAAAATATTTATAAAATAACTGTTATGGTGTAAACACAATTGGGACGAACGACGAATTT
>NDXZ01019300.1:0-19915 GCA_003055125.1 Paykullia maculata
GGTATAGCCGAATATAACGCTCTTACTAGTTTTTATTTGGAATGAAAAATAAGTAGCATTAATACGTTAAAAACAAACTTATCTTTTTGTTAAAAGGATTTTTTTTCATCTCACATAATTCATTTTACAAAATTTCACCAAACTAAATAGACTTGCATTAAGGGAAAATGTAGATGTTAATTATTAGGAGTAATAAAACAGTAAATGTTGAGTCTAAGGTACTATAAACCCATTTTTGGATGCTTTAAAGCAATTGCTTTGGGAATATATGTTTAATTTAACAAAGCTAAAGCAGTGAAACAACGAATATTGTTTAAAAAAAATATTTGTTATACAAGGCAATGTTAACATCACGTTAAACAATGGGAAAATATTTTTATTTACCAAAGCTATGATTTTCCGGGCTTTTCTGTAAATCCCCTGAAATTTTGTTGCTAACCCTTATTTAAGAGCAGTTGCTCAAATAAATATGTAACCGTGTATGTATGTATCTGCTTATACATATGTACATTCATACATATATAGGACACTTTTAATATTAACAGTAACCATTTAAACGTAAATGTAAATTTTGTTTTTTTTTTATATTTTTATTTTTAATGTTTTTTTAATTTTATATGTTTTATTTATTTTAAGTAAAAGTTTACACGTAAATTTCCCAAACGTAAAGAGATTTATAGTGATAAAAAATAAAAAGAGAAAAAACTATTATTTTCTTTAAAATGCATACATTTGAACGTATATACCCGTGTATTGTTGTAGTATCGGTTAATACGCATTTAAGCTTAAAATAAAGTGCATGCTTTATTAACAACTTCACATAATCTCTTATGAATATGGAAAAAAGAAAATTGTTGGTTTTTGAATAAACAATTTTTTTTAATAATTATTTTATTAAATATTAAAAATGTTTTTCTACAAAAAAAATAAATTATCGAATTCTTCTTACAAATGCAGAATTTGTCGAAAATAAAAAATTATATGGAAAATGTTTATACAAAATGTTTATCTATAATAAATAATAAACTTTGCTTGAGTTACTTTAAATTTGAACCAAAACAACGAGCGTTCAAAGTACTAGACGTGGTCCTTCTATTTCACCCAACTCTAGAGTCTTTTAATTTGTTTTGTTACGAATGTTACTAAATAGTGGTAATAGTGGTAAAACCTTACTGCTGATATACTTAAAATGTTACATGATTAAGGGGACCATATAATGAATTATATAATTTTTAATATAAAAATAGGTTACGTATGTTTTTCATATTTTCTATGTGGTTTTTTTTTAAACAAAACACAAGTGAATAAATTTTATGCATGTATGTGTTAAGAGCTTAACAAAACCTTTTAAAATTTACACTGCACTACTTTACAGACCTCTCACAAAAACTCTTATGTTTCGTTAAGTGACAAACAAATTAATGCATCAAAAAACAAAGAGTGATAAGGTAAAGTTAAGGGTGTAATCAAACAAGCAAAGGAAATATAACTAAAGGCAGAAATGCAAAAAGTCACAAAAATGCTAAAATACAAAAAACAAAAAGTGATAAAAATCGTTATGTTAGAAAAAAGATCATCAAATAAAAAAGATGTAAAGAAAAACGCCCCTAAAATCGACACTTTAATTCCACAAAATTCAAAAAATCTTTTAAATACAAACGAAAAACTAATAACCAAAATACCTATAACTTTTTGATTTAAATATTTTAACGGTTTTGTCACTATATGGCAATGTTTCTATTTTTTTTATATTTCCATTTTTTGCCATTTTGTGTTTGTTTTGTTTTTGGGAATCCATTTGATTTTTTTAAAAATTTTGCTATTTGTTGGTACTTGATTTTTAGGGATGAAAAATCAAACTTCAAATCGGAGAGCAATACACCAGTTTTGTGCAGCTTCAGTTATATTCTGTTGTTCTTTTGTGCAGTATTTGTTAGTATGCCAACTCTTTTTTATTAAAAAAGTATTTATGAGATCAACAGTATTTTAAATGTCATGTCATGGCTTACATCCAATGTTTATTTTGCTTGCGCAGCTCTTGAGTATAAATGTTGTATTAAAAGGTAAGAATAAAAAGGCCGGATATTACATTCAGTATTTCTTCACATCAAATAATTAATGGCCACATGTAGCATAATTTCTTTTAATTGTTTTTTTTTTATATTTTATTTTATCCTGTCAGAATATGTTACAACTTCTGGTAAAGTATGTGTGTGGTTGGTTTTCATTATTAATGTTAATGAAATATTTGTAAATGTAAAACTGACCACTTAAAATGACAATGAGTCAACTGTAACTGTTATGGTAGTAAAAACGTAAACATTTTATTGTAAATTTATTATTATTGTTTGTTATTTTTCCTGCAATTACGTTAAAACATGTTAAGAGAAAACAATAATATTTATGATTTAAGTCGGTGTAATGTTTACAAATTACCAAATTTAGGCAATAAGAGTTGAAGAGAGAGAGAAAGAGAAAGGACATGACAACAATTATTAAACAAACGACTATTATTTTGCTTTCTACAATCATAAAGTGGAAAAACCATCCAAATCGAAATTACCATTTAGTTTGTATAAGAACCGATTAAAAATACCTGGCTGTTAATTTTTGCAAACGAATTTTCATTAGAAGTTGCGAGATTTTCATACTTTTGTGATCGAGATTTTAAAAGTTTTCGATCGTATTTGCTGGTTTATGAATGCGGGTTATTTTCATGTTCTGAATTATGTGCCATTTAGTTTGCACAAATGTTCGAATGAATCCTTAAGAAATTCATTTAAATTTGACATTCACGAGTCATATATAAAAGCTACAAAAACCCTACTATCTTTTCATTACATATATAGATTGAAATTTTTTTTACTTCGAAGCTTAATTTTTAAATCCAACCTTTTTTCTCATCTAGCTTTTGTCTGTGGTTTTTATTGCTATTAAAGCAAAAATTATTATGGTCATGAAAAAATTATTTGTTTTTTTTTGTTTAACCCAACAAAAACAAGCAGACATAAACCATTGAATAAATTATTTCACAACTATTTTTTAAGAATATTTTCACAGATATACTGACTCATAAAAAACACCTTAACTTTTACAACTCTTAGTAATTTAAGTAACATAAAAACTTTAGTTTCTTATGGTGCTTTATATTCCGCCCTTAACAAGAATTAAATTTTATAATTTCATATCATCCACCTTTGTCCAAAGAGGGTGTGATGCATCAGCTCTGCATATTTTTATATGTGATAACTTGACGCTGCTGTTACAGTGGCAGCTATTCCAGTTGTATTTCAAAAAATTCAAAATTTAAAGAACTGGAGAGAATTTAAGGTATAGAGTGAATAGTGATTTTGAAAAATAATACAACAGTATTTGAAAGTATTGTTTAAATTTAAAATATATTTAAATTGTTTATTAAAAACATAAAAAAGATAAATTAATAAAATATTTTAAAATATATTATTTCTTAGAATAATTTTTCACAAATATTAAAAATTAAATAAGAAGTTGTTGCAAATTATTATATAAATAACAATATTTTTAAATTATTAGTAAAATTAAAAAAATAAATATGTTCCATTCACTCCTCGTGGGAGCATAGGGCCAAACTATTAGTAAATAATAAAAAATATTAAATATTTTCTATAGAGAGAGAGAGAGAGTAAAACATTTTTAAGAGAAAAATTAAAATAGGATTGAAAATTTTTTGCATAAAAACAATTGTTAAATATTTTTTGAATAATAACATTATTTAAAAAAAAATATCTTTAGAACAAGTTTATTGAAGCAAAATATTTTGAAGATTTCTAAAGGAATAAAACTTTCTATGGAAAGAAAACTTATTGAAAATTTCCTATAGAAACAGATTTACTGTATATTTTCTACTTAAAGAAAATTGGTTAAAACTTATTGATAACTTTTCTTAACTCGAAACTGAACTAAAAACTCTCAACAGCGGTTACTTCATATCGTGTGCTCTTCACTTTGGAAGGCGCGCCGAAAAATAATAATTAGGACCTATATTTCTTGTTAAAAACAACAACAAACCATTAACAAAACTGAAAACAGACTACGACATTCAATCGAAAATGAGAGAGTCCTAGTTATATTAGAGTAGCCGAAACTTGTACCAACGAAAAAAATTTCAATCGTTATTGAATTGCAATATTAATCAAAAGGAACAAGTTTTATTAAGATTTCTTGCTTATTGACGAGTGCAATATTTACGTTTTTTTGCATTGATGTATATAATAAAGCATTTCTACATATCGTCACCTGAAATCCAAAAGGCCGTAAGAACCAAAAAGAGACCTTTAAGACTTTTTAATTGATTATGATGTAATTAACCAAAATACATCTTTCCTTAAAACTTAACTCATACATATATGTTTAAAAATATCGATTTTATTAATGAAATCCAAAAGCCACCTAACAAGTAAATAGTCTTAAGTTTATAAAGGTTTTTGCTTCTCCTGTAAAAAAGGGAAAAGTGTACCTTTTGGCCTTTTGGATTTAAGGCGACGATATCTATGTTGAATGAATGTGCTTGTGCATTGCATTCATTCAACCAAATGACTTTCTCTGTGTGAACTTTTTATTGAGTCTGTAAAAGTTTAGTGCAAACTTAATTAGAGAAATAAAGTTGCTTCTTATTTAAACTTTCGACTTTTAAGTTGCATTCTTAAAGAAATTTTTCTTTTGCTGCCGTTAAGATTTTTTCTGTGCTGGCTAATAGTTTCAATTCGGAAGTAATATGAAACAGCACGTCTTTATATTTCCATACGATTTAATAACATGTTACAATTTCAATACTCGAGCTCAAAACTAAATTTCTTATGTGGACACAAGCAATGTAGTTCATAGTTTGTGTCTTTTTTCTTCCCTTCCCTTTCCATCCGTTTTTTTTTTGTGTGTGTTTCTTAGAGGTTTCCGATTGTAATCACACAAAACGTGCTTGCAACATCAAAATTTTGGTGTGTCTGTGAAGTCGTGTGTGTTTGTTAAGGTGTAAAAGGTTTCTTCCCAGCTCTTGAAATGACTCATAAAACTGAAAAGAAAGGGAAGGAATGTAAAAGGAATCCTGTTGGCATTTGGTGACTTTTAAAAGCAGTTGATAGTAAAGTTTCAAACATAAAGTTTTTATTTTCTAGTTTGAAAAGGATATCTATAATAATTTTTACTTAATTTTTCTTTTTTGGTTTGTTATGTTAAATTCGATAAGGTCTATAAAATACGAATGTAATAATTATTAATGTTTGGTAGGGTTGAGATGATTGTTGTTGTTGTTGTTACTGTGTTGGTTTCTAATACTTAAGGGATGTTTTTTTTTGTTTGTTTGTTACTGATATGCTGTAGTATTTTCACCAAGGGTTGGACAGTTCAGCTATAAAGGTAAAGTGGATTTCGATTTCATTCGGTTTTAACAGACTGGTAGGTTATGTGCATGTCTAGCACTCAATTATAAAGATACATACATATGAACATATTATTCCTGCTCATCACATATGATGAGCATAGAAAATGTTATCAGTTATCATTTTTAATTAATGGACATTATAATGGGGATTGGGTTGCAAACTAGAATGTTGAGGGAAATATTTTTTGAATCTACTACTAGGCAAATGGAAAATATGTATTTTTGTTGTTAAATTTTTAAAACTATTCACATTAAATTTGAATTAAGTCATAACATAAAAATATAAAAATACTGTATTTTATTCCACGTATGTGGTAAAGGATTTGTATGACTGAAAAGGATTTACTTACATTATTTTTGTTATATTTTTGTCATATTAGAAGCCAAGAATAAACTTAAGTTTTTAATAAAAACAAAATCCGAAACTGTCGAAATAATTTTATAACTTTTTTCACATATTTTTATTTAAATTAAATAATTTTCTAAAATAAAAAAAAAATGTAGAACTTTTCTAAAACAAATTTTTTTTTAAACTATTTAAATAGAAAATTAAGTTTATGCTATTTTATTTGTAATTTACATAAAAAATCTTTAAAAATTTTGTTAAGAGTGTTTTTAAAACCCGACAGACTTTTAAATGTAAAAGAACATATAAAGCTAGATTTTAATCCAAAAAATGTTCTTGTTCGAAAGATCAATTGATCATTTAAAAATTTTTTCAAAAATATGGTTACCGCGCATTCTGGACGTTAATTTTAATCTACTTTTTTAAGCATTTTTGGCCATATGTCCTGGTTTCAGAATAAACTAGTGGCTTCACATAGCACCGCAGGAAATAATCGCGTGTTGCCAAATCGTCGTATGGCACGTAATGCTGTCCTGTTAAATCAACATCTAGCCCGGAACAATGTCATCTATATTTTCAAATGAAAAATCATTGATCATGGTGCGGTAACGAGTCTCCATCGACTGTAACGCGAATTTCGGTTTATTTTTCAAGAAATAAGGTCCAATAATACCACCATCGTGTAAACTTCACCAAACTGTACATTTTTATGTTGTTCACACATGTGGCAAGGGTATATGTATATAGGTTTGTCATTCCGTTTATAATTTGTACAATGTTCATTTGCGACCCTATAAAGAATACTTTTTCTGGTTCCTTATAGACAGAAAAGCCGATTTCCTGTCTGTCCGTCTATCCGTCTGTCTGTGTGTTGACTGAAATTAAATTTTCGTAGCTCCCATAGGTCACCCAGGGCTTTTTTTTGAAATACCTCAAAGAAAATTGGTATTGAAAACTGGCAATATTCATCCATAACCGGCTGAGATATAAGCAAAAAAATACGACTGCCTCTTTTTTTTTTTGCACAAAAAATTATTGTTTTGCAGCTTTGAGACAAACTAAAACTAAAAATTTGACCACGTGCCCAAATGGGCCACACATGGTGAAAGGTATATAAGATTTTGCCCAGCCAAATATAGAGCTCCTACTTGTTCTGTATGTAATGGAATCTTTAGGATCTGTTGTGGATTGGTTTTACTCCATATGCGACAATTTTGATTCCTATCAAACACATTAAGCCTCATCCCCTCGCATCCTTTTTACTTAAGATAAGGGGTATAAAAAAACTAGGGTTAAGCCAAGAAAAGCTACCATTCCTCTTGTAATTTTCAAATACTTAAAAAAAACGCTTAGATTCGTTACTGAAAAATAAATCTGCATGACGCGTTATTACGTCAAGATATAACTGACAACAATAGTTCTAAGGGTGTTACTAACAAAGATTTGATAAAATTAAAATTTCTCAAAAAAAATTGTTTTGGTTTAACAAGAAGTGCATTAAAACAATTCATTCAATTAATATTTCTCAAATTATATGCTAAAATTTATTTTCTTCAATTAATTGCATTGACATTTCATGAAAATGGACATAACCGCTCAAATAAAATATTTAAATTTTATCAAAAAAAAAAGGAGAAAACAAAAAATAATCCCCTAAATTTATATTTTTTTATTTCCTTTCAATTATAAAAATAAAATGTTCAATGTTTTTCTGCAAGAATGCTTTACTTTGTGGGAGAGTTTCAAAAATACAATATTCTTTTATTTTTCAATGAACGTGTAAAATGACACTCACTTTCCATTTCCCTAGCAATTTTTTTTTTCTAAGGGAGGTTATACGTATTTTCTATTCAGCGAACTGACCTCCCCTTATTAACGTCGTGGTGACGAAGAAGAAAAGAAAAAACAGGGGAAAAAAGGAAAAATTAACAATAATTCATTTTTAATGCAATTTCATTTCTTTCAATACACTTCATTTTCAACTCGTCGTCGTTGCCGTTGTGCCATTAAACAAATTATTTATGTTTGCAAGTATATAATTCTATGCCTTGGAATAGTAATGTGTATGTGTATTTTACTACCCTTGTGTTAAAGGCATGGTTTTACGTCACCCACATACTTGCACATTTTCTATTTTTACCCATACAATCGCAATTAAAGTTTAATACTTTCATTGTTGAACAAATACAATTGAAAAAATACACAAATACATAAATAGTACGTACAAAAAGCTGTTTTATTTGATTGTGCATGTATTTTGTGTGTGAGAGTGTGTGTCTGCGTTTGAGTTAGTGTTTGCGTGTATGTATATAATTTGTTTAAAATTTTATATTTTTTGATAATACGTACAACGTTTTGTGTTAAAATAAATAAACATTTATTTTTATAAGAGTCACAGGCACTGTCGCTCCATAAAACTTTTACCAACAAACTAAATAGTAGAAACGAAAACATATGCACGTATTAATGTTATAAATGTAGTGCCCCAAAGGTTTGGTGCTAGAAATGTCCCCTAAAAGGGACTAAAGCCGGGCTACTTTTTACATGTTATCGAATTTTTATTATTTAATACAAATATATTTAAACGATGATGACACATGTAGTACTTAATGCAAACTTACTGTCGGCTTGTTTTCTATCTAAGAGTCAATAAGAAAATTTGATCACAATCTACTGTTATTCAACTTTGCATTTCGTAGACGGTTGCCAGAACTGCTGGGTGGCGACAGCTTTCTTGCACTGAAAGTATTTGTATGAATGCAATTTGTTTTGTAGATACATAAATACATGTATGTATACATGCATATATACAATAAAACAAATTCTTAATTCAATATGGCTGATTTTAACTTGAACTCAACTTTTATTTTTTTCAAGGCCCTACACAAAAGCAAAAGGATGTTGATGCCTTGTTAATATTTTTGTAACACAAAATGTATTTTGTTTTAACTGAAAAACACATTTTAGATTGACTTTTAATTCTTAAAAATTAAAAAAATAAAGAATATTGAAATATATGTTTTAAAATATATTTTAACATCGTTACCAAAAGTTTACGTATACGTATACGTAATATTAGTTTGCCATTGTGTTTGTACTTTTCACAAAATTAATTTGCGATCTCATAAAGTATAACATCTAAATGCGTATTATGTGGATTTTTTTTTGTGTTGAGTATATTGTACCGGTTTTAATCGAATTTCCGTAGACCAAACATGTTCTACGGACTTGTATGTGGCATCATTACAAACAATTTGTTTGAGGAAATAGAAAAATAAATACAAATATAAAAAGAAAAATATATGCATATATAGTTTTAAGTAATTAATTAAAATAAGTGTGGACATTGTATAAATTGTATTTATTTATTTATTTCAGCTACATATTAATTACAGCTTAGCATTATTTAAAAATGACAATAACACAATTACTTAAACTAAATACTACAAACAGTTCTCAGTAATCGAATTTGAGTTCAGATACTTTATCAGTTTCCTTTTAGATTCATCGACATTATCAAAAAAGTCAATCTGATCATACAATGTATTAAAATCTGCACAAATTCTTCGAAGTGGATCAAAGTTCATGTAGTTCGGTCTATGAAATTTTAAATATAAAGATACAAAAAAAATCTTCACTGTCTGTTAGGAGCGTTGATGCATATTTTACTTAGAAGACACATGGAATCTGTTTTGCCTGGAATAAGATTAAGGACAAATACGATATTAAAAACAATTCTTCGAATTTTTAATCTAGGAAGTTTAATGAGTGCTAAGCGGCTTTAATACGGTGGTAGGTTAATGATTGGGCTCCAACGTAGATGATGAAGACAAAATAACAGATGCAAGTTAATTTTATTATATTTTTCCCTCCTTACGATGTGTATGTAAATCAACTTAGCTGTCCATGCTCAAGGTCATGTTTCGACAGAACTTAAATTTAAATAAAACTGTTTTTTGTTTCTTTAATATTAATGTTGTTTATTTCAATATTTCAAGCTCCTTCGGTGCTCTTTTTTAGGAAAAAATTTGAGTAAACCCTTCGTCTGTCCACAAAAAACAGTGTAATGTTTACACTACCAGAGATATAATTGTTATCGCTATGTGTGCATCTTTTTAATTATCGAAGGAAATCAACTATTCTGCATAATAGAAATGAGCCCATACCAAAAATAAATTAATACTAATCGGCTTAAAACTATTTTCCATGTGCAATTGGTGGAGTCCATATTTCCGTCTACCAATGCAATACTTGTAATCATAGTAAAAGTAACAATTGTTAATATGTTTCAACCAGCTATTTAATCAATAACGAATTTTTTGTTTATTTTATTTATTTATTCTTTATTATAAAGAAATTAATTTTTTGTTTGTGATAACTGAAGAGTATATTGAAAAAGTAAGTTCCCGACACTATTTCAACATCAGCACTACTTGATCGATAGTTTAGTGTTGGATGTAAATATCAATTATTTAACTCACATATTATTAGGAAATAGAATATGGTCGCCGATATTCATATTTTCTACCACTAACTAGTGATAACGAAATTTACCAAAACCATTTAAAGCTTTTTTCTGTTCATCTTTTTTAACCTTATCACATGTTTTTTTAACTGCTTGAACCATCGAACCGTAGCAATGAAGCAGTTGCTGTAAATATTTTTAGTAAAACTTTAGTTTTCATAAAAATAAAAGTCTGCCTGCCAAATTTTGCAAATGTTGAACCTTAACTACCCCTAAGATTTAAATAGGCTCTACTTCCGAAAAGCAATTCTTAATTTGTAACTGTAAAAACTGACACCCAGATAAAAGTTTTTACGAATAAGTCTTACGTAAATATAGATCTAACAAATTAAACGTGCGATTGGTCACTATTCACAACTACATATTCAAAATATTTAACAGTTATACACATGTAATTTCGAGGAATTCAATTTTATCCCATTAATCAAATTATATTTTGAATAATAACAGTAACAGTAATATTATTAACATGAATAGGAACACAACCTGTTGAAGAACCTTATATATTTATTAGACAAATTTTAACTAATAACTTAAAACTTACAATTTTGGTAGTTTTTTTTTCTAAATTAATTTGTTTAAATATTTGTTCAAGTGAAGATGGTTTATTGCTGGACAAGTTAAACTTTCTTTTAATTTTGTTCATGTTATTTATAGTAATTAAATTATGAAAACTTTTTAGCAACTTTTTATAACATTGTATTTATTTTTCAAAATACATGCATTTAGTTTTGAGTTTACAACTCTTATAACTTTTAATTGTTGTTTTTTATTTATCGTTAACTTATGTTAATCATGACAAAAGAAAGAAAACTCGTCTGTCGTCATTTTCTAGGACTTATCAAAATAAATAGTCAAAATTACGGAAAATCTCTCAATCTAATACGATTGATTATAATAGAGAAGAAAAACAAAGGTCAAACATCAAAAATAAAGACATAATGTTTTCTGATTATCATTTTAATTACAAATTAATAGTAGTAGTAGTAGTAGTAGTAGTAGTAGTAGTAGTAGTAGAGCCAGTGGTTAAGGTAGCAGTGGTAGTGCATTGTAGTGGCTTTGCAAAATTCCTGTTAAACGTACAAATTTCACATTGAGTTTCTGATTATGTTTTTGCAGTCATTTGTGGCTTCTTGTAAAGTTTTCAAGTACAATAATTATTGATTTTTACTCTGTTTCGCATGTGGCAAGACCAGACACAACTGCAGTTAACGTTGTTGTTGTTGTTGTTGTTCTTGTTGGCAAACAACTAAGCGCTACACAAAATTTACCAAAATAACGAAAGAAATACAAGGTTAAGTCTTCTACAAAAAACAACAACCAACAAACGTTAAGCAGCAGTAAACTGATACAAAAGTAGAAGTAAAATAATTCCACGTTGCTTTGCAAATATGACTCGCGATGGCGGTTAGAAAGCAAAAATTTGAACGCATAAAAGGAGGAACAAAAACGCTTTTATTGCAAAGCAGCCAGAGCTTATATTACTTCGAATGGGTTAGTTTAAATCTTGTTTGGTTTGTGCAAGAGATGAAATGTAAGGATGTTAACGATGGAATGGGACAAGTGTGCTGGGATCATTCAAATAAAAATAACAGTAAAAACATTCTCAAACTTATGCTGTTGTGTGTGTGTGTTTATTAAAGCTGAAACATCCCCTGTGAACAAAGCTAAAGATTCTTTTTTCGTTATTTCTATTTCATTTGGTATGAGATGCTGTACAGTGGTCGGTTAAAAAATTTAAAAAAAATTATATCTTTAAAGAGATTTCTCGATTGGTTGTAAAAAGTTGTAAAAATCTATCTTTAAGGATATATTTAAGCAAAAAGAAAAAAAAACATTGAACAAATATATAAAAAATACGCGACTGACACATACATTGGGTAATCTGTAGGTTTAATTATCCCACACTCTGAACAATTATCCAGGCTTTATTTTTTAAAATAACCCTTTAAATGTTGGTGTGCAAAAGGTCAATTGTTTTTGACTTATCAATGTGGACTAGAGAGTGCAACAACCTGCTGAAACCTTATGCCTTCGTAATTATGATTTTGTACCACTTATCAATTTTGAAGACATACATACATATGTATGAATGAACAAATAACTTCCCTGGATCATTTACCGCACCTACCATGATTTTCAAAATAAATTTAAACAATTTAAAAGCGTTGCTTTGGTGTAAGCAAAACCACAGAGCTGCCAAGTTATACGTAAAAAAACACGTTTAAAAAAAATAACTTAAACAATTTTTAAATGTATGGAGAATGATAGAAAATTCCTTTTTCTTTTTATAGAAAACTATCAATAAATGCTCAAGTTATTTTAAATAAAAACATATAAATCATGTTTATTTGTTCAGAATATGCGATATGTAGAGACACTTTCTTCTTTTAAAAACTTGTTTCCATATAAAAGGTGCTTTTTTTATTAAAAACTTTTTTTTTTAAATTTGTTCCACTGTACAAAATCTTTGTTGGTTTTATTAGTTTGAATGTTTGAATGAACGAACATTTTGTTGTATTGTTAGTGGTGAACAATTTTTAAATTTTCTTCCATTTTTTTACTCATCTAGTATGTCTGTGTATGTGTTTGTGTGTGTGTGTTGTCAATGAACGTGTCGTATCTACGTGTCTTCATATGAATATACAAATATTCTAGGGTTCATATCATAAAATTGAAGCTGCTCTGGTGATGACAATAATGATGACATTGTTAAAAATTCTTGATGTTTTTATTACTCTATGCGGTGTCAATAATGAGGGATTTTTTATTTGCAAAAAAAAAAGCAAAATAATAAACAAGTATAAAGAAAGATCACGCAAATTTTAAAGAAAAAAAGAAAAGAAAATATAATTGAAAGCGGTAATACATACTTACTTATATACATACATACAAGCATGAGTTTGTGCAAAACAACTGCTTTCGCTATACACAATGTTTAGACACAGGAAATTGCGCCTACTTCCGCTTACAAAACTCAAAATATAGGTAAAAAAAGGTGTTAATGTCTTTAAGCTAAAATACAAAAACATAGAAAAATATGTTGACGTTTGTGTTATTATTGTCTTGTCATATCATGTCGTTTCATGTCATATTTAAGGTACATGAAATTGTTATTATACAAAATACAATAACAAGTACTTATTTACACAGTTATTTGCATATACAAACATACACATCCATTTACTCATTTAAGATTTTTTGTTTCTGCAGTTAGACACTTTAAAGAAATGTTTGAGTTTTCCCACAGTTTGACATATTTGTCATATCATTGTTTTGTTTGAAATGTCATTAATTAAATTAAACAATTGCCTTTTGCATTATATAAACTTAAGTGTAAATAATTGCAAGTTGTAGAGATTTATTGGATTTTGATAGATGTAGCAGAGTTGAAGAATTTTTAATAAACTTTAATATTTACTTCTAGTTGTTTTATTTTTTTTTAAGATTTTTTTGCAAAGATTGAGGAAATAGCTATCTAAACTATTAGGGACAAATTTTGCTAAGAGCACTAGGTAATAAGTTACATGGATGAGAAAAAACATCTGTTTGGTCAAAAGGCCAAATTTTGACCCCCTCTAACTCAGAGAGTTCTTGACCGATCTTGTAGAAAAATTGTGCTACTATCTAAGGGGCCTAACTTTGGTGCAAATTTCATCCAGATCGGAAGACATCAGTTTTAAAAGTTGGTCCACTTGACATAAAATGACCCATATATATGAATATTTTGTAGTTTTCTAAAAAGAAAATATATAAATTTTGTGTAGTTGCGCTTTTCAATCTTGGGGTTTTTATATATAACCATGTATTCTTCAATTTTTGTTTCATTTTTTTGCGACTAGATGGATATTGGCGACTGCTGCTACTAACAAATATCGGCGGCTTGACCGCTTTGCCCGCACGGCTTTCAACCGTTCGGCTAAGTTCTCTGAGGATAGTTTACGACAGCACAATAAACATAGCAGTCAAAGTCATATTATTATAGGACACTTTTAGTATGAAAACAAACAAAAATGTACTTAAACCATTTTAAATTTATAAGACATTAAAACAATATGATAGCACAAGTTCACTTGTGAATCTCCCAATTATGTTTTTGACTACCACATTACCCCCTTTCTTGTTAAATCTAATTCAAACGATATAGTTTTTAGAGATACTGAGCAATTTGATTTTTTTTCACTTCGTTAATTTCATTGTTCATAAAAGTGGGTTTGAGGCGATCAATTAAAACATTTTTTGTTTTTGATCCTATTTGCAACTTTATATAGACCACCATATTTTGAGCACAAAAGCTTTGGTGAATATAACTATATAAGGCGGCTTTTAATGGCTTCATATTTATTGGTTGCCGGTGGAGACAATATAATGTCCTCTATGAATTTTAAATAAGAGGGATCCAAGCTAGCAACGATATGGAAATACTTTATTTCGCCTCGAGAAATTCTTAAGAGTTGAAATAATAACTCAATTTGAATAAACCATAATTGTGGTTGTTCCGTCCAAATCGGTAGAAGTTTCTGCATTGCTGCTATTGATGTAGCTGCTTCTTCCGGATATCTTGATGTATCATCTTGCAAAAGACTGTGTGCTGTATGTCCAGTTATATAAGGATTATTAGGGGATGCTTGATCCGCAGGAGGAGTCACAAATTAAATAAATATAACTCCGATTCCAATAAGTTTTTAAACATGAGAATAAAAGTTACTTAACTTTTTTTTAAATACTTATAAAAATTCAAAACAAAATATAAATTATGTTCTTGACCACCAAAATATCATTTATAATTTAATCCCATGTTTACAATAAATTTTGCTTAGGCGTATTTTTTATGTTAATTGGGTTTAATTTTTTTTAAAAAACTTCCCCAATTTCTTTTCTTTTTGTTTTACTAAAACCTTTGAAATTCTATAGGCTTTCTTCTAAACTCAACTAAGCTTTAAAGTATAATTTTGCGTTTTGTACAAATAACTCAAACTATATCAAGTCACATAGTTATTTCATTAGAAAAGTTTTATCAGCGCAAAACGTTATTCATTTTTCACAATTAGTTTAGGTCTTTGTAAAAAAAAATTTTTGTATTTATTTATCGCACAACTCAATGTCGAACAAATATTTTTTTTTAGCACGAAACCGGAAAATAACCTTAAAAAACACAAACTGCACCAAAGGCTAAATATTAATTAAACAAATAAAAAAAATATATAACCATAAAATAAAAGAAAGAAAGCAACTTTTATAGCAGTTTATATTTCATAGATACGAACTAACACAGAAACACAGTCATGCAAAATGTGAAATCTAGGAAGAATTGAAAAATAAAAGGACAACATAACAATTGCTATGACCACCAAGAAAGAAGGAGGAGCAGTAGCAGCAGTAGTAGACAACAATGATATTTCTAAATTGCATTTAATACAGTCTCGTCCATATGGCGCCACTTTGGTTTTGTGTTGGTGTCTTTACGTGTGGTTTATCTGTGTGCATAAATTCATACATCTGTATATACATAGCTGTATAGCTTTAGTGGGGAACCAACACTAACAACAATAATTTGAATAACAATGTTATAAATAAAATTATCATTAAACGTTAAAAATGCCCGACTAAATATATATACTCAACAATTAATTCAAATTTAATTGTTTTAGTAAATTTTTTATAATAATAATAAAAATTATGTTTATTTTTAAGAAAATTTTAATTAAATAATAAAATATTTTAAGCACAATCCCTCATATTTATAATAAATTTTTGAGTTTATTGAACGAATTTTCATACAAAATTTGTTTCATAAACCTTTGATAAATTTAAAAATTGTTTATAAATATGGGGGAATATCTTTTAGAAAAAATTATTGTCAAAAGACAAAAACACAAAGAAAATATACAAAACCTTTTTTATTATTAATTATTTCTCTGAAAGATTATTTTTTTATGTTTTAAATTTGACAGAAATTCATTAAAAAATTTTTAAGATCTATTTTTCATTAACGTTGATTTCATCTTTAATTACAAAAAGAATAAATTCCTTGTTTATAGAAATTTTTATAAAATGGTGTGGAAAAAAATGATTTATAATGAAATTTTATAACAAAAAGATTTCACTCAAAGACAATACTTCATATGTATATATGTTTGCGACCTATATTGGGAAATAGGAAAAATGTAAAAAGAAATTCTGGATGCAAATTACGGCTTTCGATATCGATCGAAAATAAAAAAATTCTAATTGGAATTCCTATACCAAATGTAAAGAAAACTCGATCGATCGAATAAAATTTCGATCGATATTGAATGCCGTAATTTGCCCCCTGATTTTCGAATTAGTTTTTTAATGATTTTCAATTTTTGCTATTTGCTTAATTACCTTCGTGTTTATACAAAGGTTATACTTAATGTTATTTGTTCATCAAAAATGTTTACACCAATTTTTTAACACAAAAATTTTTAACATCAATTTTTCGAAAAAATATAAAATAAAAGATTTTATATTAAACAGTTTTAACATTTAATATTAAGAAAATTTTTCCATGGTTTAAAATTTTTATTTATTTACGCCTAATTTAAGGTTGACTTGAGAAAAAAAGTGCTTGACAATTGGCATTTACTTAAACATAAAATAAAAAAGCTAGACTTTACAATTAACTTTGATATAAAATTTTAATAATTCAGTTTTTTGTCTGATTGTTAAGGACAAATAAATTTTAATCTGTTGTTGTTTGAACTCTTCTCTAATTTCCTTAAAACTTTGTTATTGCAATGTTTATAAACATTTTCATATATAGCAACATGCTGCTGCATTACTATCGCATTTGTTGTACAAACACTTTAAACAGGTCCCTGTCACTTTAGCTGTTCAACACAACAAACATATTAAGGAAATAAAATACTACAAGGACTATGATTGACATTACAACCCCCCTGAATTTTCGCCTTTTGTAGGATAAATAGAAATGGAAGAGAAAGAAACTGAATTTACGTCTGCAGCCTTGCAGGCTGACAAACAGACAGTCTGACATTATGTTAAGCAAATCTGCAATACATCGAGGTATGGAAACATTTAAGTAAACGTTATGGTAGAAGGACACACATCTATAGAAAACTTAAAACATACTCAACCACCACCTGAGGGTAGTTTGGTTTATATGTACAAATGAACAAACAACTGACTACTTTTTTACAAAAATTTCTTTTCTGTTTTCCTTTGTATTCATGCTAAACAACATCACTTGAACTACACCAGCACCAACAACACTACCACTACCACCACCACTTTTAAAATGACATAGATACAGAATAAAGTAACCGGCTAAAATACAGCTGCTGTTGTTTGTGTAGGTGTTTTGAAAAAACAGTAGAAATTTTTAAAATTTTTTAAATATTTTATTTTTAGATACAAATACAATAACCCTTCGTTTTACGTCGTGATTGGTTCCGGAAATTGACGACGTTAATCGAAATTACGTAAATCGAATTTATAATTCCTCATACGTTAAGGTTCAAATAATTACAAAAAAAAACTTAAAAATTACAGGTAGCGCAGTTTTTTTAATTAAAAACTGGAATTCCCCTGTTTTTACATATAACTTGTAAACAACTGAGGCGACGTAAATCGAATGGAGACGCAAATCGAAGCTGAAAGGAATAAAAAATTTTACGACGCAAATCGAAACAACGTAAATCGAAACGACGTAAACCGAAGCATTACTGTATTTGGTTATTGTTGACAAATTTTTTATTAAAAAAACGTTTGACAAATTTCCTGTTTATAGAAAATTCTTTAAGATATAACAAACGTTTTCGATAATGTTTTCTATTGCAAAAAAGTTGTTAATAAAATTATTAATTTCTTAATTTAACTTAAATTTAAATGTTTTAAAAAAATTCCATAAATTTCCATGTAAGAGAAATAAAAATGTACATGTTCTCTATTTTAAAAAAAAAATTTTTAATATTTTCAGCTTCAGTTTGTTGAACTAAGATTTAAAGCGAATCAGTTGACATATTCAGAAGGAAATATGTTTCAGACATTTGTAAACCCTACACCACTAATGAACATAATATCGTTTACAAAAAAAAGTGCTACAACTAAATTCAAATATACCAATCGACTTAAATATTTTTTTCTTTCTTACTCTTATAAGCAATATTCGTCACTCCGTCAGGCGGTTTATCTGTATGTGTTAGCTTTTTAATTAAATAACTCGGCAAAACTTTTAAATGTCTGTTAATAAAATCCTGGAGCATAAGGACGAAGACTCTTTATTTTGGATGTAAGCGTTTTATGATTTTACCTAACCGCTATACAAATATTCCTTATATTTAATGATTAAATTGCATAAAAAATGTATTACAAATGGGTTAATATTTTAAATATTATTGTTTAGTATAACATTATATTCAAATACATTTTTATAAGAATCGTAATATTCAACTAATGCAAGATTTCTTTTAAGTTTCTCCTTCTGGTAAACACATTCTGATATTTTGCAATATCGACATAAAGCTCTAAACACATAGACGACAGCAGGCTACCGACTATTGAGTACACAGCTAATTAATTATATTGAACATAATAGTCACAATGTTGCTATTATGTTCAACATCATAATAAATAAATTTATTTTTTTAAATCCTCTTGATTGTTAATGTATTTATAATATTATAGATTTGTTAAATTATTTTATGTATCATTTTCATATAAACGTTTGTGCATATTTTATTTATGACATATTGTAGTCGGTAGCCTGCTGTCGCCAATGTGTTTCATGCTTTAGTTTGTAAATGAGATAAACTTGTATTGCATATCTAAAGGAGTTTGATTTTAACTGAAAAACAATTTCGTTTAACAAATAAACAACAAATTAAATGTACAGACAAAAAAAAACGAGCAAACATACACACAAGTACAAAGCAATTACAACATTCGATTTCTGAAGCAAAAAACTTGTTTTGAATAAAACAGATTTTTTACTTGCTCCACTGTGGATATGTTGCTGAAGAGAAATGAGTAAAACAAAAAAAAACATGTTGACTCGTTAATAAGGGGTGGTTTTGCGTACATACGTGTGTTGTTGTATTTTTGTTTATCTGTTTGTCCGTCCGTTTGTCTACATGCATCAAACATGAAATTTTAAGCAAATAAGGGTGATGTTTTTCTTGTTTGTTTAAGTAAGTATTGGTGTTTCCATGCATTTGTATAGGGGCAAAGTTTCAATGTGTGTGTGCGTGAATGTGTGTGTAAGCGCGTGTGTATGTTTTGGGTATGTATCCTTATATTTTCAACTTCAACAACTTTATGTTGTTGTTCGATATAAAAAACAAAATTGTTAAAGAAAGTTTTTCCTCCTGTTAGATGATGAGTCATGCAATATTATACATATGTATGTATTTACAAACATATGCATTTCGACTTATTATTTTTTGTTTTTTTTTTACGTGGTTTATTCAATGGCAGCCTAAGGAAAATATTAAAGAAAAACTTTTATGCTGAAATCGTAATAGACGTAGTAAAAACATTATTTTGGTGTTTGTATATATGTATGTATGTAAAAATACTATGATGCACTTATTTAAGTATGTATGTATGTGTGTGTTGAAATAAATGTTTGTATACCGGCTTTTTT
>NDXZ01019305.1:0-10372 GCA_003055125.1 Paykullia maculata
TTAATAATTATATTATGGGATAACGAATTATGTTTCAAAAATGGCAGGGGCTGCAAACAACTTTTCATTTCTTATTTAAACTGATTTTTGGACAAATGATTAACGCTTCTGCTATATTTTCACACAAAATATAAACCACAAACAAACAAATTCTTTTTTATGAACATATTTTATATGTACATATGTATGTCTGTACAACATGTACTTTAGGGTGGTTACAAGAAATCAATTTTGGATTTTTTATTCAGGTTAATAAAGTATAATCAAATTTAAAATTTAAAAAATTTCGGAGCAAGATTCGTCCATCCCATATATCCTGAAATTAAAAAATGTCATGAAAGGTTTCAAAAAAGTTTAAATTTCATGAAATTTTGTATAGTCATTGGATGTGATATTCTTAATGATTTCACCAAATTTTATCCAAATCAGATCAAAGATACGCCAAACTCAAAAATGTCCTTTTTCAAAAAACTAAAATAAAGTGGAAAAAAATAAAATTTCTCGAATTAATGCCGTACCCAAAACACTTCTAGTAAGGTCAATGTGTCTATCAATTATTTTCCAATTCGCTGCAAGGACACGCTCACCTCTCATATATATATCCTTAAAGTTAAAAATGGTATAAAAGCTACAAAAATTATTAGAATTGTTCGAAAAATGGTACATATTTGAAAATTAATATGTGCGGCAATTTTAGTTCATTATTTACAAGGACATTTTCCCCTCTCATATTTCCTTAAACTTAAAAATTTGAAGCTTTTTTTCAACCTTTTATGACATTTTTTAACTTCAGGATATATGGGAAGGACACGAATCCTTGCTCCGAAATTTTTGAAATTTTAAATTTGATTATACTTTATTAACCTTAATATGTGTGCCAAGTTTCAATTCTTTACAATAACTGCTTTTATTTATGGCCAGTCGTTATATGAAATAGGTCACCGTGCGGATGGCCTGATAAATGCCAAATTTCTCTTAATCTATTGGCATAAGGAACAAAATTATTAAAACCAAATTTAATAAAAATAAAATTTCCTACAAAATAAGACTCGAGTCGAGTTCCTAGAATGAATGCTTTCGGTTGTAAGGACAAAGAAATACGAAGTTTTGTGAAAAATCCCGGTTTTTCCCAACTTTATCCTTAATGAGGCACGTGTTAGCGTTATGCGATTGGGCTGAAACTTTGTTAATCGCATTTTCTATCCTATTGACACATTTTAGGGGGTTGCCCCTAAAGATAGTCCCTAAAAAAAATTTACCATATACCTTGTAACCACCCTAATGTACATGCATATGTATATAAATTTTTATAGTTTAACTTTTGTGTACAACATGCATCTCCTTTTTGCTGCAACATTAAAATTATTGTATCGCTGCAAGTGATTTTAACTAAATCGGTATGTATGTATAATGTGCACCTCAAATATAAAAGCTGTTTTGTATCAGGTTGCGTTGCGTTCTTTTATATTATCATGAAACATCCATACTTCAAAAAATTTGTTTTTTTTGTTTTTGAATTTTTCGTGTGATCATTAAATCAATTTTCGTACCATTGGCTTTTTTTTAATGATATGTTTATGTTACATCATCGATACTAGAAATATGTTATTGAATTTTAATTGAATTTGCTAAACCTCATCAAGTTTCAAAAGGCACTACGAAAAATCTTAAATTCATAAGGAAATCAAACTCTTTCTCAAATGTCAAAGGTCTATGATGATTTGACAATAATATATTTATTAACAAAAAGGAAAGTTTACTATTATTCTTATTTTCAAATGTGGATTCAAAGTATGAGTGAAACATTAATAAAATTAATTTGTATTTTTAGCGTTTTAATAACAGTTTTTCCCCTAAAACTTAAAGGAAATAAACGGAATGGTTTATTAAATAATACATATGTTTTTCCCAAATTGTAATAAAATAAAAAAAATTTGCTTAATAAGTACATAATAAGTGAATGGTTTTTTTAGAAATGGTTTATTGAAATTTATATTTATGACTTTGTGTTGTTGTATTTTTACACAAAAATTAACTATATATGTGTGAAGGATATGCGTTATGGGCCATTTGAAAAAACTGCATCAACTGGCGCAGAACCCGTAAAGACATGGGCGAAAAACCAATATAGATATAAGTTTATATCATACAAATATCAAGTTTTTTAAAACTTGAACTAACTTTAGGAGATACTTGTGAACACATACATACATAGGTACGTAAATACACTTAGAATTACATACCTTCATTTGGTGAAGGGTATTAAAGATTTAGCACAGCCGAATACAGCGCTCTCTCTTGTTCCTAATGCTTTTAAAATTAACCCCTGTTTTATATTGCGAGTGAAATTAGAGGATTGAAATCAGTATAGTATTAATTTAAAAATTATATATTTATATACATATTCATATAATATAAACAATAAGAAATTAAAAATGATTTATGGAAAACATATTCAATTTATTTTTAAAAATATCTATTTTCATATGTTTGTTTTTCCTCAAATGAGACTTAAATAAAAAAGTAATTTAACTTACGTTTTAAGCAAGTTAAATTGTTAATTTTATATAAATAATTAATCTGATATTAATAAATAATATAAAAAAAAACATATTTATTTATTGTTTTCTATTTTTAATTTTATTTTTCTTTTAAGTGTTTTTGTTAATTTGTTATATCAAATGTAAAATATTTGTTTTGTTCATTTGTAATACCGAAAATTTATCAAATTTAGTATGTATTTGTTTTACTGAGCTTCGACTTTATACACTTTACGGGATCGCAAACAAATAATGTAGAATTCAGAAACGGAATGCCACAATTACATACATACATATGTATATATGTATATTTACCACTAATGCTAGCGACAATACAAAACAAATACGTGAACCCGACCAATTTTCGCGGTAATATAAAATTTTGTCTGTTTTTTAAATTACTTTATTTTGATGCGGTGATACTTCAGATTATTAAAAAATAAAATAAAATCAAAGTTAAAAAAAGTTCTAGGTGTAACAAGCGATTAGTTCTAGAGTGTTTAACAGCTTAAAAATCTTGTACAAATGAATGCGATAGAGGTCGTCTGTTACAATTTTTAAGATCGCATAAAGGAAAACTAAGAGCATATCAAAAACATAAAATACATAAATATTAAAAATATTGGTTAAATATCCTACCAAGCATATAACATATTTAATCTATTTACATCCTGTTAGGAAAATAGCAAATATGTATACATAATTTTGTTTAGGAATAAAAATAACATTTGGTTTCAAGTTTAACATAACAGACGTTATCTATATTTAGAACAAACATGAAACTGTTACGTATTCTGCAATTACATGCCACATAGTGTAGACACAAACCACAAATCATTTAAACTTGGTAGCATTGTGCAGTACCGACGGAAATGAAAACAGTGCCATCTAAAAGTGCAAATAAGAAGTTTTTTAAAAGGGATTTCATTTAATGTGTTTTATTTCGAAAAGATTGTTTTCGAACAAATATCTTGTTTTTATTCTTTTGGTAACACATTCATATCCAAATATTTCCATATACACACATACATACATATGATATTATGTATACGATTGCAAAGAAGATTTTATAAATGAATTATAAATAAATGATTTTTTAATTTTTAATAATCTGTTACAAACAATAATAATTCTTAAAAATATTTAATTTTATAACACAACAATGCTTTCTTTATTTTACTCAGTTCATAATCTTTACAAAAACAAATATTTTTTTTAGTCACAATTTATTCTTAAATTAGATTTATGTTTTTGTTTTGCTTATTTGCTATATGCGACATCCAGTTGCTGTTGTATTTTAAACGTCTGCGCTGTTTTATTGTTAAACTTGTAATGATGGCTGGTTGAACCACAACAAAATCAGCCAGCAAAACATATAAAACAAACCCAAAAATGTACATTGAGTGGATTTCAGTGTGTGTATGAGTGTATTTAACACTTTATACTAAAATACTTAAAAGGTTGAACAAAAAATATAAAGAGAATTGAAAAATTGCTATAATGGTGGTGGATAGCCAGCCTTGTGTTCATTATCATTATCTTATTCATTATAATCATCATGGTTATGAATTTAGTCGTAACAAAAAAAGCCTCCATATACCTATACCGCATTTAGTTAAACTACATATAAAAACTTAGAAAAATAGAAATTGAAGAATTTGATAAAATTCTAAAATCTTTAGTTTTTTAGTTTTACGTTACTCATTTTCAATTTGTTAGCTAAATTTTTTAAGTACTTTATAGTTTATTTGTTTTTCCAGAATTTAAAGAAAAAAACTATCCACCATAATTTTACTTAAACATTCATAAAAAATGTTTAAGATTTAAATTTTTAATTTCTCAACATTTTAGTTGTCGTTTGTCTTAAATCTTGCGTTAAAAAGTTAAAATCAAAAATTCTTTATATGAATTTAAGTCTGTGGTCTCTAAGATATTTATGTCTATATATATAATTTAACGTAAGTAAGTCCTAAAGATGAAAATACACATGGTTAATTAAGACTAGATTTGAAAATAACATTTTAAATTTCAAGAAAATAAATTAGTTACTCAAATGGATTTTGCAAAACTCTAATATATTGCGACTGTGCTGAATCCTTAATATCCGTAACCAATTACATAGAATATACTTGCTAAACGTACAAACATTGCAGCAGTGGTGGGTCTAATAAAATATAAAAAAAATTGTTTAAGATTGACTTTACTATTAAAACTTACTCAAATAAAATATAAAGTCTTTATACATTTGGTTATGAAGAAACTCATGTGGTTTTAGTTTTTGGTACATATTTCACAAAAGGACTTTAATTAATATTTTTATTTTTAAATTATAATGTATTTTATTGCGATTGTGACAAAATTTGGTAAAGCTATATTTATTTTCTTTTTAATATTTTTAACGGATTTATGAACGTTAATATTTTCATGTGTGGTCCTTTTATGACGATTAAGAGCGTCGCCAAATTCGGTAAGCAAATATTCGTTCTTATATTTTTATTTTTAGTTAAAATATTGACTGATTGTAAAAAACAAGTTATGTGTATCAAATCTTATTAAAATATATTTAAAAATTCGACCTGTACTTTCATTACACGATTAATGTGGAAAAACAGATAAATCGGCTCTTGGACTCGGAAAATTGTTTTAAGGCGATCGGCTGCAATGTTTTTACAAACACATAACACCCTTCCTTCGAATACAACTATTTTCTGGTGTTTAGTTTACATATTTTTGCAGTTGTAATTTTTATGTAGGGAAAAACTTATTATTGTTTCTTTTTGTTTTAATACGATACACAGAGGGAAAACCCCGTTCGAAAAACACCGAAATTGACACCATCCGTGGTCAAAAGTGAGCTAAGCACGTTTTTTCTTAATTCGACAACGGATGGTGTCATTTTTTTAAGAACACCTGGTTCTTATTTCAACAACAGCCGTTCTTGTTTTGACAACGCTTCGTTTTTATTTCGACAACAGCCGTTCTTGTTTTGACAACGCTTCGTTCTTATTTCGAAAACCATTCTTGCTTTGACAACGCTTCGTTCTTATTCCGACAAGGCTTCGTTCTTGTTTCGATACCGAACGTTCTTGATTGATTTTCGTTTTCGATTTGACAACATTTCGTTCTTGATTTGACAACATTTGGTATTTTTTATTATTTCGTTCTTGTTTGACAACATTTGGTCTTAAATATGTGAACGGATGTTGTCGAAAAAGTGAGAACGCTTCGTTCACAATTTGACACCAGCCGTGCATAGTTTTAGAGCGTCCTTTTTCCCTCTGTGTATACTAGTATTAATTCTCCAAGTGAATTATGTATTAGTTTACTGTATTTTTGTACTTAACTTAAGACTTTAATATTTTATTCGACAAAGAGTTTCAAATTTATTTAATATCGACTATCAGTATAATTATTTTTTGCGTAAAAAGTTTATGCTACGTAATAGTAAACAAGTAAGAGCGCTATGTCAAATCTTATATGCCCTTCACCAAGTGTAGATATGTAATAAAAAGTGTATGTATTTACATGTCTGAAAGGTAGTTAAAGTGTTAGAAAACTTGATATTTTTTTTATAAAAATTTATGTCCGTGTAGATTTTTTGTCTATATCTTTCGGAATTCTAAACCAATTAGTCCAATTTTTATCAAACATTTTTGTCAAAAAAAGTGGTCTTTTTTGCTTATATCTCAGCCCGATGTTAATAGAAATTGCCAGTTTTCTATACCGATATTTCCAAAAGTTTAAAACTACATACAACTCTGGGTGGCCTCTGGGAGTTGCACAAACTTGATTTCAACCAACACACGAACAGATGAACGTGGCTAAATCAACTTCCTCATCTATAAGGATTCAGAACATATATACTTTATGGGGTCGCAAATAAATGCAAATAAATAACAAAAAAATTACCTGGGGTAAAAAATGTTAAGCTTTTCTGGGGTAAAAATCTTAATCGTCAATGACAGGATATGTTTTACTTATAACCAATGAATGACAATTTTCTTAGGAATAGAATAAGAATAAAAGTTGAAAGCCTGCAAGTATACGATAAATATTTAATATTTTTAACTGCATAATGATCCTGTTTTAAAATGTTTTCGTATCTAAATGCAAATATACATACTTAACTAAACACGGTAATGGTATTAAACATAACAAGAAATTAGTGAAAAATGAGCAGCTGCATTTCTAGATATAACAAATACGCATTTTATTGAATTAAATTTCAATAAGTTCATCTGTAAACATCAAACGTAAAATAGTATTTTTTTAACATAACAAAACAATAACTGCTTAAATTCATTAAATATAAGTGGGTGATTTTGGAAACGACAGTTTAAAAAAATCTACTACCTGCTAATTTAAAGGTTTTCTATACCTCCTTCTTGTATGCGTACAAGCATTTTTAAAAATCCCTTTTATGCGTTTTTTTTTATGAATAATTTTTCTATCAATTAACAAATACTTTTGCATATGTATTTTTCTTGGAAAAAATGGGACGATAAAATCAAAGCCGTATAAAATCGTAACGAAAAGAAATAAAATAAAAATAGAGCAAAAAGTGAACTAGACTGTCATCACGAAATAACTCACTAGCATGGGACGGTTTTCTCATAGTCATGTATTGTATTTAACATACTTGAGTTCTTTATGTCTAAATGTTGATCCTTTGTTTGATTGGCTCGTATATTATTTTAAGTTATTATAATGATCACATTTAGAAATTTACCTTAAGTTATTTATAAATCAAACAGTTGTGCTGTAATTTGGCTTAGTTAAGTTAAAATATCAAACGTTTTTTTTTTATTATTATTTTAGTTGCAATAACAAAATCCCTGTACAATTTTAATATGTTTTTTCTTTTAACGACACATTTTTTATAGGTACATACACACACAAAAGCAAACCGATATTCTACATCTGTTTTGTCAAACATATTTTTAATTGTTATAAAATTGCTAAAAGCTAAAAATTTTTAATCAAAAATGCAATAACATTTTTACGAAGTGCGTTATATACAAAAATGCATATAAAATTTATAAAAAATGATCTCCAATACTTTTGATTAATCATTGAAGTTAAAGGGGATTTAAGACAATTAAAACATTAATAAATTTTGTAAAACAATTATTAAAGTAATAAGTAGCAATATACTTACATAATTACACATTAAAAAGAGATCATAATACAAAAGCAATTGAACTGCCACATATAATGACTTTGAGGAAATCATCTATGTTCTCTTATGGAAGTCGAATGTTCACACTAAAAATTATAAAGTTCGCTTGCTGTCAATGACCTCACCAAGCCCAATAAACACTATCATTTCACAAATACATAAGTATTCAAAAATACATTTGTACATACAAAGAATAAAGAGATTATTAAAAAAAAAACACATACACACATGCACATGACCGAACTGAATATGTTAAGAGGTTCTATTCGTAACATGAACAAAGAACACAAATTTAAATAAAACCTGACATTAAAAAACCATATTTTTAAGAAACTATTGCTGTGTGTTTGTTTGAACATTTGTACGTTATTAAATTTTTTTTGTGATATCGTTTCGAAAACACAACGAAAACAATATTTTAAAATTATCAAAAACAAATACTTAAGAAAAAAATAACTCAAAACCTACAATTTTTTGGATCGAAGAAATTGAAATAATAACATAAAAATAAAAATAAATACAAAATGAAACGAAAAAAACAAAAAAAAGAGAAAAAAATTTCAAAGAACATAACATTTTGTAAAGAAGCAATAAGCAATCACCTCTACATGGTTTTCATTTTTTTAATAAAATGTTGTAAGAAAGAAGAAAAAACTAAAAGAAAAAAAATTCGAACAAGCTGAAAACATGAATTTAATTAATAAAACCATATGGCCAGACATGTCGTTGTAAGTCAAGTCAGACATCAAACGAATTCATTCTTGTAAAAAGTCCTAATAAACGATGCCACAAGTTGTTTTAGAACTTTTTAATTGTTTAATATTTAACTCTCGATTATCACATTATAATAATTATAATATGTTTCCAATTACAATGCGCATAATAAAACCTTGTCTTAGTAAAATTAAACTGAAAATATTTAATTTCGACCAAAAATTTTTGACGTGTACATGAAAATCGCCGATACATGTGTATTTTTATTTTTTCTCCCCTTTCCGAAAAAGTGTATGTGGTTCATAGGACATAAAAAAAGCTCGTTTTTGTAACGCGGTGTTATTGAATCCAGCAATATCGGATATTAGATAAGGAATATATCTAATATCCTCCTCTTTCAAATAAATTAAAACAGTAAGACCGAAGCAGTATATTTGTCAAACTACTGGTGAAAATTAAAAACAAAATTTTTTTTAAATACTTGACTAACATGATTAAATAAACTTGGGATGGGCAAATGCAAAGAAATGTCGATATCGGTCGAAATATGTATAAATGGAGTTAAGAAATAAAATTAAATAATTATTTGTATACCCTTCACACATGTGATAAAGGTATATATAATGTAGGTTTGTCATTCCGTTTGTAATTTCTACAATATCCATTTGCGGCCCTTTAAAGTATATTTACTCTGGACCCCTAATAGATAGGGAATTCGATTTAGCCATGTCCATCTATCCGTGTGTATGTTGAAATCAAGTTTTCGTAGCTCCCATTCTATGTGGTATCAAACTGGGTTCCAGGGTTCTATGTGGTATCAAACTGGAAATACGTTCGAAAAAATTGGTATTGAAAACTGGCAAGATCCATCAATAACCGGCTGAGATATAAGCAAAAAAAAAACGACTGTCTCGTTTTTTAAAAATATTTTTTACTTAAAAATTATTATATATGTTAAAGACATGTCATTTGGGAAATTTTTTAAGAAAAAAAATTTACGAATTCAAAGAAAAAAAAAATTTTTTTTTCGAGGTATAAGCAAAAAAAAATATTTCTGTTTGTTTTTTACACAAAAAGGATTATATTTGTGGGTAAGGCATGTCAATTGGGGAAAAAAGCATAAAAAAAAATTTTTTTTACTCAAAGATTATTATGTGTGTTTTGAAAAAAATTTACTAATATACACACATAGATACACGTAGTGATTCGGCATAGCCGAATATAGTGCTCTTACGTGTTTTAATATCAATTGATAGATAATTCGTTGATATTTTACTTTGCAATGTATCGAAATATCAATATTTTTTCTGGCAATTTTTTTTCAATATTTTTGAACTCTGGTTTTGTATTTTATGTTATTAATTTGTAAAAAAATTTTCTTGTCGCAGTCTTTATCGAATTGAATCTCATTTAAGGTAAATATTTGCAAGTCTATAGCAACACCCGTAACTGTCAAACTCTATGCGCAAACAATAAGTGTTGAATATTTTTTTGTTAAGTTGCATTCGGCGAGAGAGAGAGTGTCAATTACATTGTTTTGTTTTTAACGTACTTTTAACAAAATCTTAACCATGTGAAGTTGTATGTGTCTTAAATATTTAATTTGTCAGGCTTCCTTGGTGTCTTCGATAGTAGAAGCCGTTTGACAGGTGAACATATCAAACAGAGGGAGCTCTTTATATCAGTATCTGACAGTTACTGGTTCAATTAAATTTTTACAGCGCCTTACTTTGTAGTTTAACCTTAAAAAAAATTTTCGGTATCAATTGTTTCAATGTTAACCGTTAAACATCGATAAAAAATAAATTTTTTTTAATACAGTTCGTTTTTCCTGTATCTTATGATCTTACGAAAAATATCAAAATATCGATATATCGATATTTTCAAATCAATATATTTCGACCGGCAACGATATTGAAAAAAATATCGATATTTTTTT
>NDXZ01019328.1:2094-17699 GCA_003055125.1 Paykullia maculata
ATTTGTGTAAATAAAAAACCATGGAAGAACAAAAATAAAGCTTAAATTACATTTAAATACAAAAACAAAAATAACTTAACAGAACCAGCAACAAAATCCAACAACAAACATTTGGTCACTTCGAACCGAATAGTGGATCATCAGACGTAAATAACGGCGTACAAATTCTTGAAGACAACAACAAATTGCAACAAGGTGAAGACGCAAAGAAAAAAAAAAGATCCAACAACAGTAAGTACGAAAACATAAAACTGCAATTTACCAAAATAAATAAAAGCAGAATAATAAATTCTGCCGAGACCCGGGCATTAAGACACTAAATTCAAACTTACCGGGGAAGATAAAATACCCTCAAAAATACAATAAAGTTAAAAATAAATTAATATTTCGACACTTATTGTTGTATAATCGCTAACAGGGATCTTTTTTTTCATAAAATCTTATATTTATCATTAAACTTTGATCTGTCTGACCCAAAAAAAAAATGGCATGCGAAAAATTTGTTAATTGTATAAATGACCTTTTAGATTTAGAAAGCGCATATATAGAAAACGAAAGTGGAGATAGTGTTCACTGTCTAGAAATGACACGTGTCGAACTTGACTCACTATGGTCACAAATCAAACGGTCTTATCAAGAGTGTAGGGACAGGGAACCACAGGCAAATGAACAACCCATAGATAAAAAGAAACTTCGCGATCGCTATCAAAAAGCCTTTATGGCATACAAACAATGTTTAGGGTCAATTAATTCAGATATTCAAGCGCTATCGACACTCAATAATGAGAAATAAACAAGAGCGTAAGTCCACTATTGATGATCATACGGTAGAAAATAATGATACGTCCTTTTTACGACTACCACCTTGTGACACCGATACATTTTTTGGAGATTTTGTGACATGGCCGACCTTTCACGACCTTTTTACGGCTCTATATATAAAAAACGCTTGACTTAGCAAAATTGAGAAATTGTTTCATTTAATACAAAGGACAGGAGGAGATGCTAGAAAGATAGTTTCAAATGCCCCATTAACCAATGAAGGCTTCGAGATAGCCTGGAAAAATCTTGTAGATAAATATGAAAACAATAGAATTCAAGTCAACGAACAATTGAAAATTTTATTCAATCTTCCGAATTTTAGCGTAAACGTAAACATAAACGTATAAATACTTTTCAAACAAATACGACCCGAAAAGAAAATGGGTCAAAGGATAAAAAAACCTTTGCTTCAACTAGGGTAAACAAAATCGACGCAAATCAAAAATGCTAACACTGTAAAGAGTGTCACCATTTGCGAGCATGCCCAAGCTTTTTAGAACAAAATGTGAGTGATAGAATTCACATCGTAAAAGTCACAAATTCATGTTACAATTGCCTCTCTATTTATCACAGTGTCAAGGACTGCGAAAGCAAATTCAATTGCAGATTTTGTACTCAAAGACACAACACTTTATTACATAAGGGATCAGAAACTCAATATACAAGTCAATGTAATGAGGCGCCGCGTCCAAGTACAAGCTCCGCAGCACAAAACAACAATATACAGTTCAACAATTCAATCAATCTCCCACCGAGCGAGAAACATTGTTATTCACTGAGATTGTACAAATCGAAACTAGAGGTGAAAGACACCAGGCAAGAGCAATTATCGACCCTGGATCACAATCAACTTTCATATCGGACAAATTAAAAAACCGGTTCAATCTACCCACTAAACGAAGTTTAGTACATGTCACAGGTTTGAATCGAAACATGTCTGAAACCTCGACCAAAGCCTGTTTATTTAACCTTTGCTCTAAGGTAAACAAATATTTTAAATTAGAAGTATTGGCACCGGTACTAAAGACCCTGCCACTTAGCTTACCACCAAAAACCTTAGAATTACAACATTTCCATGAGACTGCCAAATTAGAACTTGCAGATTCTTAATTTAATCAAAGCAGAACCATCGACCTGTTAATAGGACTCGACTTAGGTCCCTCAATATATTGCGTAGAAACACCGATGCGGTCCATTGGCTCCCTTTTGGCACAAAAAACAGTATGATTAGGTTATTTTAGAATATTTAGAGTTGGGACACATGAAAAAGGTCTTCCCCTTGGATATAAATAAGACACCAAATTATTATCTGCCGCATCACGCAAAAATAAAACCAAACAGGCTGACAACGAAGCTTATAGTAGTTTTCAACGCCTCCTGCCCGACGTCAAATAAGAATAGTCTTAGCGACATTTTATATCCAGAACCCATGCTGCAGCAAGATCTTGTTCTTCTATCGTTTTGTTTACAACGCCGATGTAACAAAAATGTATCGTCAAATACTTATTGACCCGACTCAAACTTGCTATCAACGAATATTGTTTCGTAAATCCCCAGAAGGTCCTATTGAGGACCATGAACTCCTAACTGTAACGTTTGGAGTAAATTGCGCACCTTTTCTGGCCATAAGGAACTTCTTCAACTAGCCGAAGATGTCAAAACAACACGCCCGCTCGCCTCAAACATCCTACAGCAAAATATGTATGTGGATGATGTCAAAGCAGGTGGACACTCATTAAATAATACCATGAAATCAAAAAATGACTTAACAACAGTTTTACCATCTGCTGGATTCGTTCTGATGAAATGGACTTCAAACGACCCACGAGTAATCCAAGATTTACCAAATGAAACCCTTTTACCGCTCGACAACTGCAAAATTCTTTGACCCTTGTGGATGAATTGCACCAGTAATCATAAGCGCCAAACTAATCATGCAGCAGATTTGGTAAGATAAAATCGACTGGGATGGTAACCTAAAGGCCGTGACTTGTCTTTAATGGCAAAAATTTGTGAAAAATTGTTCTGCCATCAACACTCTAAAAATTCCCCGGTGGATACAATATAGCCCAAATTGTAAAATAGAGTTCCACGGATATAGTGACGCTTCAGAAAAGGCTTACGCTGCGACCCTTTATGTCCGAATACAATCTGAAGACTCATCTATATTTTCATTTCTATTGGCTTCAAAGACCAGAGTGGCTCCTATCAAACAAATTTCATTGCCACGTTTAGAGCTCTGTAGATCTGTTTTGCTGGCAAACCTTGAAAACGCAGTTATCCCATATCTTCAAGATCAGAAATATGACATATTCTGGACTGACTCAACGATTGTACTGGTCTGGTTAAAGAAACCCCCCTGCTCATGGAACACCATTGTTGGAAATCGTGTTTCAGAAATAATAAATAACATTGGACACCAAAATTAGCAACATATCAACTCCAAGGAAAACCTAACTGATATTGCCAGTCAAGGATGTACTCCCCAGGAATTAGAAAAGAACGACTTATGGTGGTTTGGACCCTCCTGGCTAACATTGCCTTAAGTTCAATGGTCCGTACCGATAAGACCAGAAGAAACACAAATAGAGGCAAGAGTTGTGAAAACCTTTACAGCCACTACATGGGAAGATCCCTTAAATCGTTTTTCAAATTTATCACACGCTTAAGAGTACTTGCGTATGTATTTCGGCTCTGGAGGAACACGAGTAGAAACCGCACCTATCCGCAGACACCTTCATGGGAGATTACAAGGGAAGATAAAATTTGTTAATATTCGTCTCATAAATTTGACTCAACGGAGTTATTTTCCGGAAGAGTTTAAACTTTTAAAATCCAAAAAGAAATTACCCTCGAAGAGCAGTCTTCTGTCGTTAAATCCCTTTTTCGATAGTAAGGAAATTATTCGAGCTAATGGTCGACTTGTTCAATCACCAGCCTTGACCTACAATGAACGTCATCCGATATTACTTCCGCATAGTTCTAGATTGTCAAGGTTGATAATATAATTTACGCACAAGTTTTAGATTGTTAAGGTTGATAGTAGAATTTACGCACAAGATTACCCTACACGGAAGGAATCAATTAATGACTCGAGTTCTTCGGCCAGAATATTGGATATTCAAATTGAAACCCCTAGTAAAAAACATAATTCATCACTGCAAAACCTGCATTTTATACATGAAACACACAGACACAAATCATGGCTTCATTGCCACCCGACCGTACTACCTTGTCTATACCATTTGCAACAACTGGAATAGACTATGCAGGACCCTTTGAGATCAAAATTTTTACAGGAAGAGCATGTCCTATCACAAAAGGATACGTTTGCATATTTGTGTGCTTCGCTACAAAAGCAGTATATTTAGAAGCAGCAAGTGATTTGTCAACCCAATCTTTTTTAGCAGCCTTCTCCCGCTTCATTGGAAGACGTGGTTGCCCATCTATAACTTATTCAGACAATGGAAAAAACTTTGTCGGAGCAGCAAAGCTGATACAAAAAGATCGTCCAGAATTTATGAAGACCCTTCAAAATCGACTCATTTAACATTACAGTCACCAAAATGTCGATTGGAAATTCATTTCCCCTGGCGCCCCACACATGGGTGGGCTTTGGGAGGCCGGTGTGAAGTCATTCAAAACTCATTTGAAAAAGATGGTACCAGATATGAAATTCACCTTTGAAGAATTGTATACAATTCTTACTTGTATAGAATCATGCCTAAACTCTAGACCCTTAAGTCCTGCTAGCGATGACCCAAATGACCTTAACCTATTGACTCCCGGACACTTTCTTATTGGCACTCCGTTATTGACCCCAGCCGAATCTGATGTAAGCAGCGAAAATCTGACTCTCATCAACCGCTGGAAACGCTTGAAGGTCATCTATCAATCATTTTGCCAAATATGGAAATCTGAGTATCTAGCCGAAATACATCGCAGATATAAATCAAAAACAACATTAAAATCAACGACTTGGTAGTCATCAAAAATGACGATTTGCCACCCAACGAATGGCAATTGGGTCGAATAATAAAGGCATACAATGGCTCAGACCAAAACGTTAGAGTTGTTGACGTTCGTACTGCTAACGGAAGTTATACACGACCAATTGCGAAAATTGTTTTATTATCTCAGAATTAACCTTCTTATTTCTATTCATGTTTGTTTCTTGTCCTTATAGAATGTCATCCCGGAATCAACCTGAACGTCCTGCTATGGTCATGTGGTTTGTGTCAACAAGATCACGCCCTCAAAACTTGCCGCAAATTCTTAAATGCAAGTGCTGACGAGCGGTATGACGCAGTTATTATTAAGCATTATTGTTTAAACTGCTTAGCCAGATCGCATCTCGTAAACAATTGCCGAAACAATTGTCGAATCTGCACAAAACGACACAACACCCTGCTCCACGACGCTCCACAGCTTAAAAAACCTCATGACCCCAAACCGAAAAAACACGAAGATAAGATATCGAAAAAGAAAGCAACAAAAACGCAAGTGCCCAAACAACCAAAAATTAGCCTTTTTCATGGCTAAACGTGTTCGTACCAACTGCCACAATACGTATCGCCTCACGGGAAAAAACAGACGACTGATCCTACATACGTGCTGTGATTAGTCAAACCAGTATCACCTCTCTCGAATCGCTTCATAGTCCGTAAAAAGGCTTGGTCTCCAAAAACCAAAAATGAACGGTCAACAATTCTCCATCGTCCACGTACGAGCTCGTAACAAACGTATCAAGTTTAAAAGATAAATTTTAGCACTTGTTACCAATGAGTAACCACGACGAACCTATTCAGCTCCGATCAAGGACAACCCATATGAAGAGTTTTCAGGGGATACGCTAGCAGACATGGACCCTAGATCTAATACCCAAATTGAAATGAAATTGGCCTCCGACGTCTATCCGTTTTTGCGTCGGGTCAGGGCCATTGATTTGATAGTGGGTCATGTCGTCGTCCAAAAAACTGCGTTGGGATATACTTTCGTTGGACCCACAGCTAAGCTGTATTTAAACCGACTCACTGCACTTTATTTTTCCCTTTCTTTTTCACTCTTTTCTTTAAACTGTTATGTTTGCTTGACACAATTCAAAAACCACGAATCATTCGTTTTTGTGCAATCAACCAGTGAATACGGTTAACCAGCAAGACGTGTGACATTTTAGTGAACAAGGTTTTTTATTATTTAAATTCTTAAACGCTAATTAATTAAAAATTAATTAAAATAAAATTAAAATCATTATACTTAAATGACAAACTGAACTTAAAATACAAAATAAACATAAAATTTGTGTAAATAAAAAACCATTGAAGAACAAAAATAAAGCTTAAATTACATTTAAATACAAAAACAAAAATAACTCGAAGTTTTATTCAATAGAAAAATATTTTTTTGAATTTTGATAGAATTTATGAAAAGCGTCACTTAAGCTTCTACTACTATGTAAACAACTATTTGAGAAAAAAAATTTAACACACTAGAGTACCAAAAAGAAGGAAAACCGAGAAAATGCGTTTGATTTATTATTATTAAAAGTAAATTCCTGGGCCGATTTGGGTAAAATTTGAAACACGAATTCCTTCAGACATAAAAAATAGTATGACATAATAAAATTTTAACAACACTAGTAATGGGTAAGAGAAAGGAGAAAATTCGGGTAAACGGGGACCGAAGAAGTACTTTTTCAACTTTTAGGGTACTTTTTTATATTTTTGATTCAAAAAACGCTCCTAATTAGGAAAAAAATCATATAGAGGGCAAAAAAGTACTTTTTCAACGTTTAAAGTACTTTTTGCATTTTTTCAACTTATGAGTCAAAAAACGCAAAACTAGGGCATATCGCTTCTAATTAAGATAAAAAATCATATGGGGGCGAAAAAGTACTTTTTCAACTTTAAATGGACTTTTTTACATTTTTCGAGTTTATGAGTCTAGAAACGCAAAACTAGGGCCTTTCGCTTCTAATTAAGATAAAATCAAGTAAGAGCGCTATATTTGGCTTTGCCAAATCTTACATACCCTTCAATACGTGCATTTATGTATGTATATATGCATGTGTGTATGTGTATACTTATATGTACGTATGTATTTACGTTTCTGAAAGGTATTTAAAGTCTTAGAAAACTTGATTTTTTTGTTTTTTCATTTTTTGAATTGAACCTTATTGATTTTTACGTAATTTTTCTATTTTTTAGATTTGGCTATAGGTTCTGAATTTTTTCTTATTAATTTATTAATTAATATTTTTATGCGAGATAATTGAAAGAACATTGTGAAAAAGTAAGTTTGCCGACACTAGCCGAGTGGAATGCATTTTCGAAACCAGCTACGGTTTCATCGTCAGCACTCAAATCAAAGATCGGTATTTTAATGTGGGATGTAAATATCATCTATTTAACTCACAGTTCAATGGGAAATAGGGTATGGCGATTGTATGTCGCCTATATTCATATTTTCCTATCACTTCATGAGTGAGAACGAAATTTACACAACCACTTAAAGCTTTTTTCTTGCGTTCCTTTTTTATTCAATTATCACATGTTTTGTGTTTTGCTTTAACTAACCGGTTTTTTTGAAAATGAAAGTTGTTGTTATGTTTTCAACAAATTTCATCCTTTGTTCTTAACATTTATTTTTCTGTTTTTAGTCTTTAGTTAGTCATCAACAGATCGTTGAGATAAGCACTACACCAAGCCATGTGTTTTTTGTGTTGTTGTTTTTCGCCCATAACTTTGCCCATTCTGGGCCAATTAGTACATTTTTTTAAAATGCCCCAAAAAGGCATGTCTTACACATAAATATAATAATTTTTGTGTAATTGTAATTGTTCACGAGGTGTTCGTAATTTCATTCAAGTCTTTACCATCAATCATTGTAAGAAAAAAATTATAACTGACAGTAATAATTTTCCCATTCCTTTTTTCAACAACAGAAGGATTAAGTTTAACAATTTGATTTTTAATATTGCTTACTGTAGACTCGATAACTTCTGACCGGTAGCCGTATTCTGTAATTCGTTTAGCTAAAGCTAAATCTCGATCGCTAAAATGCTAAAAAAAATTAGAAAAAATATGTTAGCGATGTCGCTAAATCTGTATTCTATAAGTTCAATTGCTTAGCTAAAATTAACTATTTTCGCCGCAGCTAATTTGCTATCTGTAGACTATTTCTTTCTTTCTGCTTTGATGAACTTTTGTTAAAAAGAGACAAACATATTGTATACATTTTTCAGAATTTATTATAGTGTTACCTTATTTTATAGTTTGTTTTCCTAAAAAAATCTTATTACTTTTCTTCAATAAATTTTTAAAATATGTTTTAAAATCTCAATTTGCAAAAGTTATTTTAAAAGCTCTATTCAAAATTTATTAATTTTTTGCCAAATACGTATTTGAATAACACTTAAGTGGATAATTTAAGCGCAGTATTTTTTCATGACACCACCAAATGCGTAAATTATGGGAAAATTTTCACAAGTTGGCATCACTACAAAGAGTTTGTTTATTTTATGTAAACAAAAAACAGTGTTTAAAAATATTTTGTGTATTGTGTTATTTGCAGCAATATTATTTTTAATATACATATTGTTTAAAATTATAAATTAATGTTAAATAGAAGAAAAGATATTGTTCAACTTAATATCTCCAAGACATGGTGCGAAATTTACCGCATATTTGTCCAAGACTTTTTCCATTTTCACCATTTTTGAGCGCTCCTCCTAAAGCGTTTAGCTTCTCGCTAAGGCGTCCCATTGCTCAGCAAGGCTTTTAGCTCCAGCGGCATTCACAAATCTCAAAAAAAGTAAATTTTTTTTTTTATATTTTTTTTTTTATATTTTTTAATTTTTATATTTTACTTGACTTAATGTTGAAGATAATTTTTTGCCTGTCGTGGGCAAATTCTTTGTGCTCCTCCAAATATTAAATGAGAATGCATTTTTGTTCCTTGGTCTTTTTTTTGTTATTTCTTCCATTATACTATTAAAATTAGTTGTATTTAACAAAAAATATTAAATTGAAAAACACTTGTATTTCACTTACATTTTAGCACCTTTAAATTTTCTTTGCTAAAAATTTAGGGTTTCTAAAAGCAACAACTATTTTTTGGCGTTAGAGAATACAAAATTTGAACATTTTAGCAATGGCATTCAACGCTAAAATTGGGGCGAATTCAATTTTTATGGCATTGCCAAATTTAGCAATGCTCGTTACAGAATTGCATTCGTAGCCAAAAATCGCTAAGTCGACTTTATATATTTCAAGCGATGGAGATTTAGCTTTAGCGAATTACAGAATACGGCTGCGGATGATCCATAACAACCCCATTTACTGAGTAATGTGAGTTTACCAGAAAGTTATTCTGCCTGTTCTTCAGGTAAACTTTGAATAAGACGTCTTGCAGTATGATCCATTAAAGATTTAAGTTTTACCTCTGCTGACATTTCAGTTATCTCTAAGCCAATGGGAATTGTTTCTTCTTTTGTGTTCAATTTGGAATTGCTTCAAATAACATAACTCATAATACCTATTAATACAAATGTTGATCTACATAAATATGTACATGCAAATGTATGTATGTACATACATATATATCCAACATTTTTTGCCGTTTTTTAATATTATCGTAATAGGGTTTTTGTACATTAATAGTCGGTAAATATTAAATTGTATTCTACAACAAAAACAAACCAAAAAAAAAATTCTCCATAAAAATTTTGTCGAAAATTTACTTTTTTTTTCCAGTCCAAAAAATTGCTAACTTTGAGCGGCCACAACACCCATAGTTTTCATACTCTTTAAGAACGGCTTTTTGGTTTTTGTTCAGTAAAATATCTTCTAAATATGGTTTAACTTATTTCTCAAAACTTTGTAGTCAAATTTTTTATTTTTGCCACGGTTTTAAGCAAAATGAGCAACTTTGCGTCGTCTTAGGACTGTTAGAGAATACCGAATTAGCGTTAACGTTGTGTTAAAGTGATGTTGACTCAGAATTGACGACGTCAAACAGAATAAAGGTGAATATTATTTCAACATTTTTTGCTTTTTTAAGGGTTTAAAGGGTTATATTAACATTTAACTTTTTTTGTAGCAAATCGATTTCTAAATAAATATTCAGTAATAAAAATCGAAATAAAAAAATTAAATAACATTTATAAAAAAAAATTACAGAAAAAACTTATGTAAACAGAAAAGTGTAAAAAATAATATCTGTTGTATCACTAAGAATAAGGTGATATAAATAAATAAAAGAACATAGTCGATAGTTTTTTTTTGATACCAATTACTAACGGTATCGATACTTTAAAACCTAGTACCAAGAAGGCGTAGGTCAATTATACTCATATTGGCCAGAAATACTTGTTTCATTTTATTGTACAAATTAGGCTTTGTACAGAATTTTTCATAAATTTCGCTTAAACAAAGCTCAATGTTATCTTAAACATGTCAATATTCATATGAACCTTCTATAGACAATTTTACAATATGCTTTTAAAATGTGCCCTATTGTAGCAATACTCCAAGTCACCCTCACTAACTAACAACACTGTAATTTGTGTTGCGCATCCCTGCTTTTAATGTAATTGTACTTTATTTTACTAACCGTGTAATTTAATACGTTAAACCTAATTCTCAGATTCATTTTATCTTACGAAGCAGAACAATCAGTCAATACATGACTGAACATTTAAAAATAAACCTGTTGTTTTCTTAACAAACAAAAATATATGTATCAGATATTAAGATGATTTAAAAAAGTGTAATGTAAACAAAAACAAATGTTTATTCCCGAAAATTTACGTTTTTTTTACAAAATGTTTTTTTCCCACTATTATTCAGTATATTTACAGTAGTATTTATTGTACCTATACATACATTGTGTTTGGAACTCGGTTGTACTGATTTAGATGTTCGAATTAGTAAATCGCCAGCAAATTCATGTAAAACACGATTTAACGCATTTGGAGACTTTTTTAGCGATATAATTTCAGAAGTTGGAGTTAAAAAAACAGGAAATCTGTTACTCCTTTTTAATCGTTGCAAAAATGATGTACCTAAATGTGATGATGATGCAGTTGTGGATGAAGTTGGAGCATTTGTTGTTTTCCCAGAAGAACTTGTCACTGCCTTTGTTGTTGTTAATGATCTATATTGAAAGGAAAACTCGTCTTCATTTTTTTGACAGACTGTATTTTGTGAAGGTTGTTTTCTCATTAACTGACTAAAATGTGTTTTATGCGCCTGATATTTGTGGACGTTACTGTAGATGTTTTCAAAGTTAATTCTAGAATTTGGTTTGCTGATACGTATAGAAGTAGATGTAGACGGGGAGTTGTATCCTGAATTTAGGTTTGAACTTTTGTTTTCACTTCTAGTTCTGCGTAATCCTCCTTGAAGTGAGGTTGTAGCAGCAATAACTGTAGTAGTACTGCAAAAGAATTAAGAGAATAACTTTAACATTTAAACATACAACTACACATATAACAGTCTAATTACTTTTGCGCAGGTGTGGTGGACCAACTTGGCCCATCATCGCTAGTATTACCTATATCCGTAGCAATATTTGTTGGTACGACCTCTCGTAGTCGTACAAATTCGCAAAGAGTCTGTCCAATTTTGAAAAAATTTCTATGTCAAAGACCCTTTAAAAGTATAACCATCTAAAAAGCAATCATGTAAAAGTGATATGAAGTTATACATAAATGAATAAGTAATTAGAAAGCAATTTGCATATATATATTAATATATATATATATTATATATATATATATATATATATATAATATAAAATGTACAAAGGCACATAGCCATTGTTGATCTATGGGTCATTTTAAAAAACTTTCCCAAAATACCATAGGTCAAAAATGAATTTCGACGACCCTGCGGATTTTTCAAAATAGGTATTTTTCCAAAACATTCAAGTTTAGAACAAAAAAAATTGTATTTGCTCTAGCCAAACATGTATGTTTTTTGGGTCGTGAAATCCATTTTTGACATTTGTTTTAGATTCTACGACCGCCAGGGGCGATTTCGTACTTTTTTTTGAGTTTATCGCATTTTTTTGGGGAAAATTTACGAAATTATTGTGATTATGTGATATAAAATGTAAATGAAAAAAATTCAATTGAATTCATAATAAAAGAAACAAAGAGACGAGTTTAAGAAAACAATCGAAACGGAATTATTTTTGGAAGTCTTTCTTGATGTTAAGTCTAGGGAATTTTTCATGGCTTTCTAAGGTCACCGCCTCGATTCTGTTCTAAAACTCGTTTGGACACGCTTGCCAGCAATTGAACGTGTCTTTCCGTTTCTTGTTTATGTAACGGAATTTTCGGATCAGGCAGTGGTGGATCATTGTCTTCTAGATATTCAAAAGGAATGTTAAGAGTAAAAGGCGGTTCGAATATAATTGAGCTCTCATTTATGTCAATCATATTGGTATAGTCTTTGCAGTTAAAGTTTATCATAGGTTGTTTATAAACTCTCAGTTGCGTCGGAGCTTCCACATGTTACGGTAGGGTAAACTTTTAATGTACGTGTTGTGCATTTTTGGCGTATCTGTATAGGTTATTCCATTTGTTAGGTTTATTGTTTTAGAAATTTGAAATTAAGGACTATTAATCCAGATTGTGATAGGTAATAATATAGGGGCATAAAATGGAAGTTTGTCATTTCTATAGCAAACTTCGATACATGCAAATTCATATAATAGACCCCGTTTATAAAGACATGAAATTAGATAAATACGGAACTTAATAGGATAATGAAGTTTAATATTAAACAAAATAAAATCAAATCATGCCAAACTAGGCATTTCCTAATATTTCTTTAAATTTTTATTGATAACATAGTTTAGACAAAAATAAGTTGTACACTTATATAGTTATGTACAATACAAGCAATACAAATTTTTAAACAAGCATAAGGTCTGTTTTTATACCCTTCACCAGAGGCGACATGGGTATATATAAGTTTGTCATTCCGTTTGTAATTTCTACAATATTCATTTGCGACCCCATAAAGTATATATGTTCTGGATCCGTGTAGATAGGGAAGTCGATTTAGACATGTTCGTCTGTCTGTTGAAATGAACTTTTATCAGCCCCCTAATGTTGTACAAACCCGGTACTTATATCAAATTATCACAAATTCTCTCGAGCTGCTTGCTATTTAAAACTAGTAAAATCGCCTAATAGTGCGACATTCGCACGCATTCAAAGTGAAAAAAACATACGAAAAAACATTATTTAATTTTTACAAAAGGCGAAACTTATAGCTCTTGATTAGCACTAAAATTACTGCTAAGGTTGATTTTGGCCAATTGGTCGTTTTCAAGATAATTACAAAAAACCAAAGGATTCGCATGCAATAAAAACAGAAGTCGTATTCATATCAAACAAAACAAACACTGATTTCAGCGAAACCTGAAGGAAGTTTTGAATTCGACTAATTTTAAAATGTTATGCATTGGTATATCTTAATGTTTTTATTTGAATTAAAAATATTAGGTAGTTTATTTTTTATTTAATTTTAAACACTGTCGCACACGACATTTTTTCCCATCATACCTTTTACATTTTATTTTACTTTTTATGTATCAGACATAAATAAGATGCTTCTTAATGATTTTTAAGATATAAAGAAAAAAATTATAAAGTTAACAATAAATGTATCTTTTATAAAGAAAACAAAAACAAGGAAGAGCGCTATATTTGGCTGGGCCAAATCTTTTATCCTCTTCACCATGTGTGGCCCATTTCGGCAAATTGTCCAATTTTGTTCATATATACATATATATTTTTAGTTTATCTCAAAGCTGCAAAACAAAAATAATTTTTTTGTGTAAAGGAAAAAGAGGCAGTCGTCGTTTTTTGCCTATATCTCAGTCGGTTACTGATGGATCTGGCCAGTTTCCAATACCGATTTTCTCGAAAGTATTTCCAAAAGTTTGATACTACATACAGCCCTGAGTGACCTATGGAAGCTACGAAAACTTAATTTCAACCAACACACGGACAGACGGACGGACATGGCTAAATCGACTTTCCTATCTATAAGGATCCAGAATATATGTAAAGGGTGGTTAAATTGTAAGGGCCGATGTTGAATGTGAACCACACCTAAACGTCAAGTTTTTTTCTGCATTTAATTTGACATTTCTCAATTTCAGACTAACTTAATTTGAACCATGGAAAGATACACAATTAAAGTTATTCAGGCTTATGCTTTACAGGGGCGCAAAGGAGTATTGTGGAAATTACAAACGGAATGACAAACCTACATATGTATGTATACCCTTGCCGTGAATAATAAGTATATTCACCTTATATATTTAAAAACAAAGAACAGAAACAAACTTAACGGAGAATAGTATTACTAATGTCAAATAAGGTTAGTTTAATGAAATATGCAGTCCTAGCTGCTTCTACCAGTTGGCCATTGCAACAAAACGAATGCAACTGGGTTATACCTGGAATGCTTTTATGTAGACTAAATTTACAATTTGAGCAGATGGCATAAAATACACTTTAATTCCATTTGTGTTGTTTTCTGCACATTGATAAAACGATAGTGCATTGGGTAAGACAACGTTTTTAGATTTGGTTATTTGCTTTTCTTTAAATGATGGCTCCAATTCCATCAACGGCCCCCTTGCCGTGAGAACTAGCAAAGAAATTCCATTCTTATATTTATGTATAATTTTTTGTTTAGTAATGTCATTCAAGCTTGTCAAAATACTTATATTTCATTAGTATATTTACTTTTAAATTGAGCGCTTTCATCAGAAAATATTAAAATCTTCGAATACTGCCCATAAATGTATCACCCTTTAACCTTTCTCCCCACCGTTTGCAGTTGGCTTTATTTTTCTCGCCGCCGTTTTTACTCACATTCATTAAAAAATTTTATATTTTTTGTTTACATATACAGTGACGAGCAAAAGTGTATTATATATTCCTTCATATTTTTCCATTAGTTAATAAGACTAAATAAATTTTTTTTCATAAGTTATTTAATGTTCTCATAAATATACAAAACCATAAAAAAATACAGTTCATTTTGTAAAATAAGGTAAATGTTACATTTTTGCAAAATTCCTCCTCCCTGGGACGGCGCCAAGCTGACACTAGTAAGAAGGACATCTTTGTACATCAAAGGATGGGGCAGCACGTTCACGACGGAACGCATACTCAGCGTCATTGACAAGCAAAACAAGGCGCTGGCTGTAGGGAAATGGGAGGTGTTTCACAGGGAGGAGGAACCGGAAGGTACTCTCCTTGTTGTGGGCATAGACCAGGACCTACGGCTAGTTAAGTCAAGACGAAGGGTATGGCTTTCTTCGTGTCCAAGGCTGTCTTCTTCAAAATTGGCAAGACCCTAATCGGCAGGAAGGGCAGCCCCAAAGGCCCCACCGATGAACGCCGGGTAAAGAGTGTCCAAAATAAGAGGGAGGAAGTGAGAAGTGACATCACCATCACCAACTCCCAAGAAGACCGTCTTCTGGAGGACCATGATTGAAGTCATCCAGATAAATCTCCACAGGAGCGAGACGGCAACCCACGCTCTGATGGATACAATAAACAAAGGTAAGATACACATTGCGTTAATCCAGGAACCCTGGACGACTCACAACAGGGGTAATGGATTGAACAATGTAAATTATCAACTCTTTTCTGCAAATACAGGGACTCGCCCAAGAACCTGTATTCTCTGCCATAAGAACTTATGTTTTGACTTCTCTCCAGAGTTGTCAACATCGGATGTGACTGTGCT